>BQNB010019348.1:0-62599 GCA_026074375.1 Tanacetum coccineum | reverse complement strand
TATGTATTTTTTTTGAAATTTTATATTTTTGTATTTTTCTTTTTGAAATTTTATATATTTGTATTTGGTTTTATAAATAATATTTACATGTTGACCTCAGCATTATTATGTGGTGGTGAAATAGTAATTCCAACTCTTGTCGTGATGTAGCTGTCTTGTCTGCTGGAGGAACAACTTTTGGAACTAGCTTTGAACTTGACTGTTCATTGCTGTGGTCGTGAATTCCTAGTTCTGAACTTTTATGATCAGAAGTCATTGCTTATTCATCAGATGAAAATTCCTTGAAGCCCTAGTTTCTCAGATATCAGTTTTTCAGCAGCCAAACTCAGAGTCCTTCCTTTGTAGGATTTAAAGATGTACCTGCATGCATGTTAAGTGTACCTGCACTGACATCAAGAGTTTGTTTGCATTCATATGGGTTAGTGATATCCTCATTTGAACCATTTGGTGGTTCACTGTCAACCGTGGTTGTGCTAGATGTGATTATCTTTCCAGTAGGAACCCACCTAAGACCAACTGTCTTGAAAATTTTACCCGTTGGTTTCCACCTAAATACAAGATAAAGGAGTCATTGTTTTCTCATGCACAACAGAAGTCTTTTTGATTGAAGACCTATGTCTTTTTGGGATCTGTCTTTCTGGTTTCTTTGCAAAACTTGTTTGATCTAAGGGTATGTATCTTTTTGTTGTCTTATTGGATGGAACCTGAGCACTGGTTGACTCATTCAGAATTTTGTTACACAAGAATCATGATTGGCATTAAAGACACATTTCTGACATGTTGAGCAAACAAAATGTTTGGAGTCAGAAAAATTCTAGAATTCCTAGAGTGTTCTGCTATAGGCACAGTCTTTGTCGTGACGCAACAATCTTAGATGCAGGCCAATTCCTAGACTTTTGGTATATTGAATCCTAAGTTTTGGTTTGCTACCACTAGTTGGCTTTATGATCTAGCAGAAGGCCACACTAGGTTATTTGAATTCCTACTGCTTCTTGTGTCCTTTTATCTTAGCTTCCTCTAGGTAGAGTTTATAACCATGACATTTGAGCTATACCTAGATGAGCCCGGTGCAATCATGTGATGGGTTTTGCAAACAACCGATTCTCTTTCCTTAGGCAAATAATGTGAAGTGACTGGGTTTAAAATCATTAATGACCATCAACTTGGGAGGCAAACCGTTGCTTGAAATTCTAGTGTTTACAGAATTAAACCAGTCGGGTTGTCTAACAACTGATATGGTTTCTACGAGGTGGAAAAGCTGGTTTCCCTAAGGATTGACGATTTATGCAAACTTAGTATTCCATACTATTTCCTGTTAATTTCCTTAACTCATTTTATAAAGCTGTATTCAAATCCTTTTTCCTAAGTTGAGCTGTGAATCATCCATGTTTTTGCAATCAAAGAAGTTGGAGGTCTATGTTCTTAGTTCTCGTAGTCTTCATAGAATCATACAATGCTTGTAATCTGTTTCAAAGTTCTTATTTTTCTAACTAACTTAGCCACTTTATGTTCAATTCGCTGTTTAATGTGTTTCAATTACATCTAAAAAAATTGGTCATGTTTAACCTTAGTTTCATTACATTTCTTTTTACTTTCGAAAATTGACCATGTTGCCTTCTTTAAGAGCTTGATTTGGATAGTAAGTTCAAGATTAACACAATGTGCTTCCATTCTTAAAAAAACTTTTTGAAATTGGGCAACGGTCTTTTTGAGACGAATATTTTCAGATTCAAGGGATTGATTTGTGAGTTCAGTTGTCTGGTTATCATTTACATTAGAAGGCAAAGGACATGTGTCATGACATTGTTCAGCATTCTGGTCAACCTCTCCTTCATTATTGAATTTAGGTTGCTAAGTATGTTGTTGTCTAGTAGCAAAGATATTGATTTCAGCAGTTGTTTGTACCTCAACCACTAGCTCTTCATCATATATGGGTCTGATATTTTGCATCATCAGCATGTGACACATACCCTGAAATGCTTGCTTGTATCTTGCTCTTTTAATGTTGTCCCACTGCTTTATGTATCAACCAAGCTAGCATCTAATGCTTTACTCGAATCAACCTTATCCTCTGTTATCTGCATTTGTCTTTCATTCATCCAGATGTCATACTCTCTTTTATGCAGTGCTCTTTCATCAATCGACTTCTTCACAGATTCCATGTGTTGGATCAGTGTGTTTTATGAAATTCTGGAATTTCGAGTTGAGTGTATAGAAGAAAGTAGTTTGCTTGGCTTTACAACATATTCATCATCTATAGTACATCCTTGGACCTTGATAACATTGAAACTGTGTCTTGGAGTACTTTAAAAGCAGCCATGGATCTAATCTCTTGAAATTCTTCTTTGTCAAGTTGTTTTTCTAGTTGGTCTACGTTCAGGAACATTGTGCCTGTGAAAGTCTCTATATCTTGACCAAAGAGTGTCGCAAATGCACGTTTGAATCCAGACTCGGTTCGAGTTCCTTTTAAGTCAATTTTGAAAGGAAGATTGAGTGTGAATGAAGTTGTCGAAAAGATACCATGCAACTCTATTTTGCTTTGTCTTGAATTTGTTGCATTTGTTTTTCTTCAAATTCGAACACGAAAATAAAGTATCTTTCGTTTCTATTTTACTGAAAATTATGAAGTGAAAAATGATTGTAGGATCTTAAGTAGATTTGTTGTGATTGAAGTTGTGGTAAAAAGAAAGCAATAAATGTTCACGGGATTTTACAAGTCTATGATTAAAACTGAGAAAAGAACTGTGTCTTTCGCGGGATTTTACAAAATCAATAGAAAACCGTAAATGTTAATTGATTTGGATTAAGGTTTGTTTGTTGTGAATTGAATGTCTTGAAAATTCAAAAACCTAAGCTGACATATTTTGCTTGCAAGAGTGCATATTTCGATTGGCTTGAAAATGACATATTTCGCTCAGGAGAGAATTACACATTTCGCTTGTAAGAAAATGCATATTTCGCTTGAAAAAATGAAATGCATGTTTCGCTTGAAATTCAACATATTTCGCTTGAAAATCAACTTTGCATGTTTCGCTTGAAAGCTAACATATTTCGCTTAAAGCCAATCTTGCATGTTTCGCTTGAAATTCAATCCTTCATGTTTCGCTTGATTTGCATATTTCGCTTCAAATTAAACTTACATATTCTGCTCAACCTGTTAACATATTCCGCTTCTATAATATCCTGCATATTCTGCTTGGCCTTATACTTACATATTCCGCTCGAACTGACTTACATATTTCGCTTGAAATCACTATCGGGTTAGGACCACTTAACTACCAAACAAAGTGTCCCTATCTTTTGAAGCTTAAAATGTGGATCTATGTTCCCTTGTTTTGACTGGGTATGACCACAAAAAAATAAGCCAATCACCAATAAGCTTCGAAAATAAGCAACCAAATAAGCTAGAATAAGCCGAATCTTTTAAGCAAGAATAAGCCACAAAATAAATGAAGGAGCACGAAATAAGTTGTGTAACACGAAGAATAAGGAATGCATAAGCTCAACAAACCAATAAGTCCCAAAATTTTGAGCCGTGAGCTTATTGTAAAAAATAAGCCACGAATATGAAAAATAAGCCAAGAAATTATGAGCTTATAACCGCATATAAAACACAAGAAGTGGTAGAACAAGTGAAGCAAGGAGTAGAGAAGCAAAACGCAAACCAATAAGCCAAAAAAAATCCGAACGTGAGCTTATATAGTCGAATAAGCCACGAAAATTTTGATTTTGAGCTTATTAAACCACAAAACAAACACAATCTACCCGAGGCTCTAGATACCAAATGTCGAATCCAAATAATCACTTCCACTTCATTAGATGAACAAGAAAAGTAGGAAGGAGATGAGAAAGAATTGTAGAGAGAGAGTAGAGAGAGAAAATAGAGAGAATGGAAGTTTACTTGCAAATGAAAATTACAAATGACCAACCCCCCTCACTTTGCTTGAGGAGGTGTATTTATACCTAAACTAAAAGGCATGCATGCCTTTAGTATTTCTACGGGGCGGGCCGGGTTACCTGGGGCTTTCGCACGATACACGTGACCGATTAGATTACATAAAAGAGCCCGTTTACCCTTCTAGCCTATTGCAACGTATATTAATTAATGACCGAGACCTTATATAATTAATGAACGAACTTTCATTGTTCGACTCAATATTTTGAGGCTAACAACTTATGCGATAGATGGCGGAATATGGTACTCAGTCGTTAGTTTGAGGATGAATCAACTCCATTAGTTCAAGTGTGCAACAAGTCTATTAGTTCCACGACCAGTAGTGATTGAGCAAGGATTTTGCACGGCAACAGTAATATCTTAAGAATGAGATCATGTAGTTCCAAGTGAGGCCTTAAAATTCTGCTGAGTGGTAAGACACGATTACGTTTCTAGACCTTCTTAACGGATTCCGGTGATTATCGGGTTAGAGTTCATACTCGTTTCTTATCGGATACCATTAAGCCCACTCATTTACAATCATTCATTGTATAAAGAAAGCGTCCCAAATTTATGGTAAATAACAATTGATAAACCTTATGGTTCGGTGATTTACAAGTTTATTTATTTAAATGAAGAGGCGACCCAATCCTTTCAAATAAAGAGATTTATAATCATCCTACTTCAATAATTTTCGGATCAATACGCGTACTCACATAACCTTCAAGGTGGTGAATGACATACCGATGCATGTGCTCTAATGAGTATGGGACGAGTGTTTAAAACTCGTCTTCGGAGACGGGGAGTAAAACTATTAGGGAATATCGACCTAGAGTTCAAAATAGTTAATGAGTACTCGGTTAGAGTAAATAAGGTAAAAATGTCCACTATGAACGAGACAACAACGCGATACTCATATCAATCCTCTTATACAAGTCCCTGCCCATACAAGACTTGTTGATACATAGATTCAAACATAATCTCATGTAAACAGAACTGTACGGGTTTAGTTAAGAAAAAAAGCATATGCAATTATCATATCAATCCTCATATTAAAAGTCATGCCCATACAAGACTTGTAATACTTAGATTCATACATAATTCCATGTAAACAAAAATTATGACGGTCTCTGTGTAATATTCTTAGAGACCATTGTTTGAATTTACAATGTCTGTAAACGAAGTGAGACCATTCTGCAACTCACAATGTCTAAAAAGGTAAAAGAGACCGATTGTGCGAACTCACAATGTCATTAAGAAATGCTCTGTATTTTATACATAACTTTTATATAAATAAACGTACGATATACGAAAAGATGTAAGTATATATATTACATACATGTATCTCATGTAAGCACATAACGTAACAAGTAATGTAAGCAAATAAGCAAGTAGTGTGTATGCACTTTGAAAATGTTTGCTGTGAAGCAATCTAGTGAAAACGGTTATAGTCTAGGGTAAAATATGCAACCTAGTTCTCTATAACCAGTGCTCTGATACCAATCTGTAACACCCCCAAAAATGTGTCGCAGCGGAAATGTGTCTGGGGGCGTTACTTCATAATACACAGAGCTAGATACAAGAGAACGACCTCTAAATGTGTCGTTTAAAAAGTAATCTCGTTGATTTCCTTGAAATTGATATAACATTTGTCCTATAATTGCATCACAATGAAAAGCTTGAAAATAACCCAACGAGATTTGATCATTGTATGTAAGTAGTAATCCATGAATGAAATCTTGTCATTTTAGACTCCAATGCACATCAAGTAAGCCAAGCATCTAATTCACCTGAGAAAAACATGCTTAAAAAGTGTCAACATAAAGTTGGTGAGTTCATAGATTTGTTTAAGTATAAATGTTGAACCAAGGTTCTGTAAAGTGTGTATGACCATTTAAATCCTTAAATGTCCTTCCAAAATGTATGTATGATTTTTAGAAATCTAATAGTTGTAAAGTATGCATGACCATTTCAATCCCCAAATAGACACAAAAATGTACGTATGAAAATTGGACCGCAATTGTCCAAAGTATGTATTGCCACTTTATTCAAGGCAACGTAAATGTTCAAGTGTGTATAAAACCATGATTACCATTACTCTAAGTTCATGAAACTGCGACGTAGACTTGTATGTATGCCACTTTATTCAAGGCACAGTAAGAGTGTACCCATCGTAGGTGTTCTCTCCAAGAACACCCGGGCATTAATGAAAATAATATGTACCTATCATAGGTGTTGTAACAACTAGAGTTTTTCGACCCGTATAACGATCGCGAATCCGACGTCATAATTATTATTTTATAAATTCGTATGATCGAACGTCGACATTTAATATTTTATTTGTCGAGAATAATTATTTTCGTGCTTTATTACGAATAATACTGGAGATTTTTTAAAATATTTACTTCTGACGTTTCGCGAGTCGACGTTTGACCGAACGCTCGTTAACCGTTTCGAGCATCGTAAAAATATACGACGCGACTCGTTATTATTTTTAAGATCGTAAATTTATTATTTTTATGAATGTCGTCATTTTGTTCCTTGTCTTGAGCCGGATTCGTGTTTTAAAATGTACATATTTTATTAAATGTTTTAAATTTAAATTAAGGTGACGGAAATAAAAATAGTCTGGGAAGTGAAAGCCCGAGCTTAAGTAGTCGGTTTTTATGTGAGTAAAAAGTTGGTGTGTCAAATATCTAAAATAAAAAAGAGGGAGGGACCAAAGGCGTCAAAAGCCCAAACTACAATTACTATATAAGCTTAACAACACACACATACTTCCATTTTTATAAAAAAAACCAAAATATGTGCTCTCTCCCCTCTTCTCTTTTCTGGCCGAGTACAACCACCGGAAACGGCCGTCGGTTGCCGAAAAAATCACATGCACGACAATCCGATTATATTTTCTTAATCCCCTCGTCGATGCCTACAAATCCCACTAATAAAAAGTGACATGCAATGAGTATTTTTGGAGTTAGGGTTCGGGTAAGTTTCAAGGATTTTCGAGTTAAAAAGAGGAGTAAAAGAGTTAGAATATGGTGTTTTGAAGTTTGGTTAAATTGGAAAGTGTCTGGTCTCGGGTTTGTGTTAGCATGCGTGGGTTCGAACCACAAAGAAAGCCGGAACCAACACCTTGTGTGTTGTTGTGAGTATTTTCTTACTCATTTGTTTCGTTTGGTTTATTTATTTGATTCGATTTCGTATATTATATGTGATGAAATCCGAGATCTTGCGTCGATTAGATTAGTCATAATATGGGTTGATTGAGCGAAGTGGGTTATGTTTATAAACTAGTTTAGACACATTGTGAATGAGTTTTTGGGTCAAAAACTATTTTTGAAGGTGTTTTGTAACAAGTAAAAACGAGCAGAATCTTTGGCACATTTTTTGATGCACGAAATTTTATAAAATCTGATTTTCGATTGAAAAATATAATAAAGCTTTCCGAGACGATCGTTTTGATATAAGGTAGAGCTTCTAACTCCTAATAACGAAGAAGTTATGGCGAAAACAAGTTTAGAAAAATTAAAAAGTTCCAATCAGCTATATAAGCATATTTGGTTGCTGATCCGATTTTCAACAGCCGTTTCGGGCACTTTCGAGTCCGTTTCAGCCTTCCGGCGAAACACGAAAGTTGTCCGGAATGACGTTTTCTATAAAATCTCTTTTTGGTCAAAGTCATGAAAACGTGATATAGCGGGTCAAAACCGATGGTCAAACTGCTGCGTTTTTATTAAAAATACAAGTTTCAGCAGAATTGAAAAAGGGCATTTTGGTCATTTTCTGTCGAGATTCAGGTCTCGGCTAAAACTAAAAAGTTGTCCGGAATATCGTTTCGCAATATAAACGAGTCATTTGGAGCGGGTCAGATTTAGTAACTTATATGTACATATAGTCAAAGGCAAATAAAGCCAAACGTTGACATTTGAAAGTCAACGGGTCAATATAAAACTTGTCGGATGTTTATAAAAATGGCAAACTCTTTTAGTAATGTGAGTATAACAATTTAGACTTAATAACTATTATAAATGAGTACATTTATAAAAATAGTAACTTTTTGTAAACGTACGGGATATAATCCCGATATGAGTAATTAATAATCAACTTGAATGTCGAAAGTTCGACGAGATAACTAAATATTATCACAAATATATTTTAATAACGAGACTTACTAAATATAGAACCTTTTAAAAATGAAAGTTTCTCTTAAATAGAAGTTTTTTCGATATAATCATGTAAGATATAGTATAACGGAAAGATCGTAACCTAATATTGTGGGGTTTTAGGATCTAAGGCGCAAGTGGATTTCTCAACACATGTATGAATATATATAATATAATATATAATATATAGATATATATATATATATTATATATATATATATATATTACTATATATATAATATATATATAATATATATGATTTTTGTTGATACGATTTAGGCCCCCCCCCGCATAATCGAACATACTTTTCGGTATTGTAATCGAGCGCTCTAATTATAGGTCGTGATCGCATTTAATGGATTATCGTGCTTGGACTTCATTATTGTCACCGCTATATGATCAAGGTTGAGTTCATAGCCTCGCATTTATATTCTTTAATTGTTTATTAACCGCGAAGGGGATAACCTGCTTGTTTTTAAAATAAACACAAGGGACCCGAATGTATGCTGAGTGCCTAATTATTTATAAGTTTAGTTTAACTCGTTGAGAAAAAGTCCGCGGAATCATGAATTGTTAACTACCGGGTAAAGGTAAGACGCTTATATATGGAATAGTACTATATGGAAGGTGCCTTCCACCAATCCTGACGACTAGCTAATCGTCTCGTTGTCGGTAATGGGCACAGCTGATGCTGTTGTATAGACGAGTAAATATGCCCTTAATAAGGTGTATAGTGGGCCATAGCCTTGTTGGGTATAACATAGACACCAACATATTGCAATGGTACCGTTCAATGGTCATGAGGCTTATAATAATCCCCTATAACAGGTGTCTGATCCACATCGTTATGTAATTATGATTTTAAACGATACTTGTGTTCGGAATTTACATTTATAAACTCTATGGATTCACTCAACATTTTTGTTGACGGTTTAACATGTTTATCTCAGGTATAAGCTTGCTTATTTGGATGGGATGAAGTGCGGATATCGAAGGACGTGAGCTTGGTGAACTTTGTACATTGGATACAATGCTTTCAAAAGACAAATTGTCACTTTGCAACTTAATTGAGAATAAGTTTTATGAAAATTTAGTGGGACTTTGTAACTCTGATCTTTCAATGAAAATTTTATTAGTAAACGTTTCTTTTAAAGTCGTTTACCGTGACTCGTGTGCATGTTGTATGAAGTAGCACCCCAATCGTTCTATTCCGCTGCGTATCGCATTTTGGGGGGTGTTACAGAGTGGTATCAGAGCACGAGTTGTAGCGAACTAAGTCGTTTTACAAAACTTGGACTACAACTGTTTTTGAAAAAGTTTCACGAGTCTTTCACCGATGTTCAATATCCGCGCGCGCAATCGTTCACGATCCTTAGAAGCTTTATGTGGTATATATATAATTGCATATTACGTGAGTAACAAGTGGTTGACACTTGGTACAAGTAGTAATTATATATATGAATATAGATATATTTATATATACAGCATCCGTTTTATAATGCACGGTTATATATGTTTTGATATTCGCTTCTTGCGAAGTGTTTAATTTCTTTAAACAATTTAATGCGATATGATAAAATTATTTTGATACGTGATGAAAACATCGTTGTTATACGATTATCTTCAAAACTTTTTCGCGACTTACTTTTCATCTTTTGGTGATGTTGATTTGTCATAGTTTGTCGATCCCATTGGGTAACTTATTGTTCGACTCCGAATTCGAATATTTTTCTATTGCTTTTGAATCGCATATGTTGCTTCGTAACCTATTATTTTGAAATGTTTCGGTTGATGGGAGTGCGACTTTTATATGTCATCCCATAACCCTTGTATATCCTGATATTCGCTTCTTGTGAAGAGTTTAATTTCTTTAAACATTTCGATGCGATATGATAAAATTATTTTGATACGTGATGAAAACATCGTTGTTCCGATTCTCTCGTATCGACCTCTACTTAGTAAGTCTTAAAGTGTTTGGTTCTGGAAACCCATGAGTTTGTGTTTGAAGGAGTGTTAAATCATTTGGTATAGCTTTGTATTGGCGTTTGGAGGAATTTAAATGGTGTTTGGTTAGATTTTGAAGTGGATTTTATGGTAGTTTGTAACCAGCAGATGGTGGGGTTGATTGTGAATTATTTTTGCCTTATGGCACCGGGAAAAGCCAATTGAGATGTTGGTACATGTTTAAGGAACTTGTGGTGAGTTGGATAGGATTTTAACTCTTTCGGATGAGTGAGATATCGTTGTTTTTCTAAAACTAGTCAAATCTGGAACACTTTTAGGAAAAAGGGGTATAACTCTATATTTTTGTATTAACTTTTTTTAAAGGAAAATTTTGGTACCTGTAGAAGACTCATAAGTATATTACCTCCAATTGGTTTCACATTAATATCATCAATAGATTTCAAACTACACTCATTTTCGTAAACTACAAAAATTTGTGAAAATTTTCTTTAGGGACTGCTTTGAGATAGTAGCTTGTTGAAAATGTCTCAAAATATTTTTGGTCTATGAAGATCTAGGAAATTAAACTAGAAGGTAGAGAAACCTTATAGGTACATATAGGAATTCGGATGGAGTCATATTGACGCCCGACAAATGAGATATCGCTGAAATGGCAAAACTAGTCAAAGACTGAGACCATAATTTGAATGAGTAATAAGTTCAAAAACTTATTTGGCAACACCTAAATATGTAAAACTGTAAGTTCTAGATATTGAACAAACTCAGACTTGAACGGTCGTTTCGGCTTTTGCAAACGCACAGTTTAGGAGATACACTTGATTTAGTGTACCCATAAAACCTTAGTAAATGGCGGCTTTGATAAATATGGGTAAAATGGTAATTTCACCTTGGAACCAAAACTTTCTGGGCAATGGGCTCTATATTACTGGAAATTTGACTCGAAATGCTTTTCGTAGACGAAAACCTTGTACTTTTATCATCTACGTACTAGTAAGTAGGAGGACTTTAAGATTTAGGTTTATTGGATTGAGGTTATCGTTGCCTCAGAGTTTCATCTTATCACCGACGTAGTGATTGTGCACTCTTTAGCTATTACTTTTGATTTAGAACTCTAGGAGAGTTCATGTATATGTAGTTTATGTATGGGAAACTTAGAACCGTTATGGTCGGATGTACTGTCATTGAAAGCCAATGATGTATCCCTTTTGAGAAAAATTAGTATGTATGTATGTTATTTTCGGCATTGTTATTACAATTGTTGTAATCCTTCTCGGTTATGAGATATGAGTAAGTGTCATTGTGTATGTTGTACTATGAGTGAAGCCTAGAGGTCGTGGTTACCCCCGAGGCACTTGACTCATTGAGAGATTGATTTAACCCCGAGTGTTGGGTGACTTTAATTGGCAAATCTTTCGCACATGTATGTTACTTGCTTGCATAATCCATGAGTGGGTAATATTTTTGAAACTTGTTGTGACCGTTGACCAAACTGTATCTAATGATGTTTTGTGAATTGATGACTTTGAAACTGTGAATTGCAATAACGAATTTGTGTGTTGAACAAATGTCGTTGTGCGAATCTTATTGACTGTGTTGTATAAATTGTTTGTATAAACAATGGAAAATGTGTTTTCAAATTTCATAAACTGCCCCTATGGTGTCAACTAAACCTTCTTTTATAAAAAATAAATAAATACATAAATAAATTTAAATTTTATAACATAATATATATACAAATAAATATTTCCTTCAAAATATAAGAATAGTATGTGGTGCTATCTTCTCTTCTCTCTTTTGAAATAACTTGATTTTACACTTTGAAAATTTTCTTGAAAATCATTTACGCGTGTAGCGTATGGAAAAGAAACGTTTTGACGAGGAAGGACATGATGTTGTTTGGTCCTCAATTATGAATAATCTGATCAACTATGCATAATTTAGGAAGAACCACGCTATGTCAGATAAATCGTCACCCTTAAAACACTTGGTATTTGAGATAAATTGTTGGGAAATAGATTGTAAAAGACTTAATACTGGTAGTATAACAGTTAAGTCTGGTAGTAATAGTTAGTTCTGGTAGTACTGAGTTAATACTGGCAGTACTAAGTTAAGTCTGGCAGTACTAAGTTAGTACTGGTAGAGTAGCAGTACTAGAGTTAGTACTTGTCATGTTTAGTTAAGTCTGTTCATAGTTAAGTCTGTTTATGTAACAGAATAGTAATAGTTATCTTAGAGATATCTTAGGAGATATCTTAGGAAAATACGTTTGTAAAGCCCATTAGGGTTTCCTTGGTGTATAAAAGGAACCCTAAGGCACAATGTTATGTACGTAATTAAAATATCAATAGAAGCATAGAGCTTAATAGCAATTTAGTATTACTGTTTCTTCTTAATTCTTGTGTTAAGATTCTGCATTAACACTTGATATTCATAGTCAGTGTCTCTCACATAGTTGATTTGAATTTATTCAAGTTAGCTATCGTCTTACAAAAGGCTAATCAGATCCTATACAAAGGACCTACAGTGATGGGATTAGAGCTGCGTGGGAGAGATAATGATGGGAGAGAAGTCTCAAGAGAGGCGGTTGATTGTGAGATTAGGATTAGGGTTTGGTGTGCCCTAAGAAAAAGGGATGAGTAAATTTATATCCCTAATCTAATGTGTGTGGACCGGGTTACAGATTTGGTTATGGGCCGGTTGTTTTAACAAAAATGAAATGGGCCGAGCATTCTATTTTTTAATAATTGGGCTGTGATAGTTGGACCGGGTTAACAATTGATAAACGGGCTATGATTTGATTAGTACGAGTATTATTGGTTTAGCCCGGTTGTGATGAATGAGCCGGGTATTAAAATGCTTTCACGTCAAGTTTAATTAGACAAATGTGGATTCGTTAATGACAATTCAAAATACCATTTGTTCTAGTTTAACGACATTCTTGAACAACAACACAACAAACATGATACATAACACTAAAACGATCCGAATAAGATTCACTTAAATGTCAAAACGGCTAAAGATTTGGATTCAAATGTCAAGTGATCACGGAGTTTATTTGGTATCCCTTATTTGAGTTTGAAGTGGGTTTCACGAAGGCGTCTACTTATTTCATCATCGAGACTTCCTTCTACTTTCTACCCCTTTTCTTCAAACCCAATCTATCGATTGATGACTTGCTTGAACGTATACAGTTATGATTGAGACTTGAATTATCTAGTTATACCCGATGTAAGGAGTTACATTGTAGTATCACGGGTTTTTGCTATCACTTAAGGAGTTACGTTATAGTGCTTAGTGTCACACGCAGATGCCGATGTGGATAGTCTCAAGAGGTGTTGTACTTATTTTGGCTCTTAGTTGAGTGTATAGGGTACTTAGAGGCTTTCTTCTGCACCGTTCTTCAATCAACAATAATTCAAGCTTAAGTAACAAATTTTGGGAATTCTACTTCATTTTCAAGTTTGGTATATCAGGTTTACTTCACCAAGTGGTCACAGCATTGCCGCCAGATACAGAGGTTGTAAGTTAGCCATAGAGCAAAGGTATGAGATGTGATCAGCAACTCTCACGGGATATTTGAAGCTACAGAATGTCAATGATACTTGAACGTAGGTCAGCAAGATCTTTCAAAAGTTCTTCAATGTCTTTCATAACTTTTCAAGATTGTTGCTTATGACAAGAACTTCTCGTGTATATGGGCGTACAGTCATGGGGGGAAATGCTTCTGAGAGTTTGAAACCATCATGGGGGAATACGTTTTTGTAACTTTGATTCTTTGTGTTATCAGGTCAACTCTCAGGGGGGGGAAATAGTTTATACTACTTCACTTAGTATGGTTTGTGAAGTATTCTGCATGCGTGAGAAGAATTGTTGTTGATCTCTTTCATGTTCCCCCAAACGGAAAATCATCAAGACCGAATGTCATGATACAGTATAAAAGCAGTATTAGATGGTGTGGTTGACTGTTTCTTCTACTAAATTTCGCTGTGCACTTTAAATGTCAATGTCAGAAGATCATTCAAGCTACATCAAAGTTTCAGAATCTGCTCAAGATACGAATGTTGGTTTGGGGGGAAGCTGATTCAGAAACTTCGCCAAAAAGGAGTCTATGAAGAAAGCTTTTTTTGACATGCTGGCCATTTAATTGGGGGGAACGGAAGTTATTCCAACTCTGTCGATATACAATGGTTTACCAGAAAAGTCAAGACAAGACGATCCAAAGCTGTAGTCACAGTGTATCAAGACTAGAAGACAAAGACGTCATCTTCAGCTTTGAAAGCTCCTTGGATGTCATTTTATTTTGTTGTATTTGTACTTGTTAGGAACATTGTAAGTAATTCCGTATGCCCACATATTATGGGAAGATTGTTAGCCTTAAAATATGTCGGCTAATACGGAATTACATTAGTTTACATTAGCCGGACACGCAGGGACTAGAAATGTCAAGTGTAGTAAGTAGATCGTGTCCAGGGCTATATATATCCCCTCCATACTTCCATGGAGGGGTGAGAGGATAATAATTATTATAATAAGGTGTGTGTGTTTTCTTCCTTTCTCTCTCTAGAAACACACACACTCTTCCTTTTTCTCTTACTAAATAATCAATGGCAACTTATTTCTTTTATCCTCCCCGACCTCCGGATCGATCTTGTTATGTGAATCTTTATGGGTAACAAACTTTTTTGTAATTCAGACATTTACACATTTACTTGACCTTATTCACATTTCTAAGTCATGCTTAATCTAGTATGCAATCTTAATATTTCACTTAGCTCATACTTCTCATAATATCATGCCATTCTACAGTCGTATAACATTTAAACATGTATGTAACTTTCATACATTTACATCACATAAATACCTTAACACCTTCAATTAAATATTTCCTTCAAGCATTAAACATTCTACTCAAAATCAAAGTCATATAATCAATGACTACAATACATATATAATCATTAATATATATCTAAGCATCATCATTCTAATTGTCATAAGCACTTAATCTTCCTTAACATCAAGGCACATACTTTTCACACTACTTTACACTTACGGCCAACGTATCTACTAGTGGTCTAAGTTTAGGCAACTTCTAGTGGAAACCTACTTCTCTTAGACCGAATCTCTAATACCAATTTGAAACGCCCCTTTCTAGACTCAAAATTTAACCCAAAATTAAAAACTTTACTCCAACGCTTGACTAGAAATGACCTTGTGTCATTCCCTTAATATAATTTTTAAAATACATTATAATTAGACTCTTGAAAGTTCTATTATCATAAAGTAGACTTCATAAGCTTTCCAACGATATAAGGAACTCGTTCTAACCCCTTACGGTTTGTATTTTACGACAAAATCAAAATTTCAAAAACTGCAGGACTAGCCAGCCGGGCGGCTAGAAGGCCATGCCAGGCGGCTCCCTGCTCTTGGATACTCATCAAACTCATTTTTGACACTTTGTGACAAAAAACTAACTTCCTGGACTCGATATTAGATGAAACTTTCCAGAATTCATTAAAACATCATAATACATTATTTTCCATAACCGTTTGTGGTCTAAATGACCCAAAACATATATACTTACGGGGTTACCAAACACCCCGTTTCAACCCGTTTACATTCACTATTGACCCATTCACCTTCATTCATATACAAGACCAATACAAAAGACATTGACACTTGACACATACAAACCATTAGGACACTCTAGAGGTTCAACATTGATCGAGCTCGGTATTCTACTTATGCTTAACCGCATAATCAATACTTTCCAACCCGTGCCCAATCCTAAGCCTTCACCAAGGACTTACCTTCATCGCTTGAACCTACAAAACATTGCAACTTAAACACGTAAGCTTTCGCTTAGTAAGTAAAACGGGAGATAATATGGCATTATACTTCATTAACATCATAGTAATATCACATACATTCAATCATCAATTCAGAAAACTTGTCTTCACCATCTCTTGCATAAACACATTCAAACATCATCTCTTAATAAGTTATAACATTACATACCTTACTATTCCACAACTAACCTAGTCACATCCTTAACTAGTTAGCCAAACTAGTTCTCATTTAACCCCTATCGAGGTACACTATGCCAACACTTTCAAGACCATAATCATCTACAAATATTGTTAACAATAGTACATAACACTTAAGATGAATAATTCAATACAATAACACATTATCATCGATTTTACTTACCTTGAATCCAAGCCAAGTCTACCCATAATTTACCATCATCATTCTTCCACGTATCCAAACATCAATATCTATTTTTATACCAAATAAATATCAATAACATGGGTTTATTCAACCCATAACTTACCCAAATTCCATCCTTAATCATCATATGATCATATCTTGATCATATGATGAAATTCCTAATTTCTTTACATTAAAACTTCAATTAACCTTAACCCTTATTAATAAACATCTCAATACTAATTTTAGAATATCAATTACCCAAAACCCCCAAATTATCTCAAGAACCTAATTCAATAATTTCCAATTAACTCAATATGGGAGCTTACTTACTTGAAAGGATGATTGATTTAAGTTTAGTTCTTGATTTGGGACCTTAATTTACACTCAATTGATCAATTAGATAACCTTGGTTTCCTTCCCTTTTCTTTCTTGTGTCGTCCTCTCCACAATACCTACACCAACTAGAACCTTAAGATAGGTTCGTTTAAGTGAATCGTGTTGCGTTTGTTTTGTTGAATGGTTTAGGTTTAGGGTAAGATATGTTCTTGTTAAGGTTGCTTGAAATCTAGATAACGAAGGACTAACAATGAAATTGAGTGATTGTTAACCAAGGACTAACCGTGAAAGATGTTTATCGTTAAAGGGTTAATCTTGAAAAAGATTTCTAGGGCATGTAACTTAGGGAACATGACTCGGTAATTACTTATGAGTTTACTCGTGAATGATAAACTCGTAAGTCGCCAATTTCCTAAGTCTAAACTCGCCTATAATCACTTCTATACTCTCCTTGTGTTCGTTCTATATTCTCCAAGTTTACAATCCTGTAACTCGCCCTAAGATAAAACGTTACACTCGCATGGAAAGAAATTCTAGACACGCCTTAATCGTGGTCTAGATTTGCCACAAGTTAGACTCGCTAAATCAAATCTACACTCTCCAAACCCAAGCTACACTCGCCTATGTCCTTTGAAGTCTACACTCGCTTAAGGATCTAGTCCAAAGTCTCCTTGATATTCGAGTTTTACACTCGCCAAGAACTTATACTCGCTGGAAAAAGGTTTTGCACATTCTTCTAGCATACTCGCCATGTTGCATGCCAGCTATACTCGCCATTTTATATACTTACTTAGCTACATTCGCTGGACTACTCTCGCCATTTACATCCGCCAAAAGAGGGTTTTGAAAACACGCCATTTTTCAAATTCTATACTCGCCATATCATTAATTAAACTCGCCTCTTTTTTAACAGCTGTACGAGCAGGAAAATGCCTCAAAACAGCCATTTTGCCAGGATTTTGATGGAAAATACACCACAAACTTCACGACAAGTTCGTATATATTAATCCTTTGCACGTTCCATCATCTAAACACATCAAGAATATACCAAGAACATCAAATGAACCCTAAAATCTCATAAACCATTTATATAGATTTTTGCACATAAAACTCAATCAAACAAATTCTAATTTTGTTTTTAAATGATTATAGCATGAAAAGAGGATAAAAACAAGAAAGATTGGATCTTGGAAAGAAAAACACACGAAAATGTCAAAACTGAAGCAACCCAAACTCACCATTGTGAGTTTCGTGTACTTTTTTCAACCAAAAACCATAAGTATGATTGAATAAGCCACAAATAAACATGAAACACCCCTGAGGAGCTCTGATACCAATTGTAACATGTATCAAGTACACCTTCTGGGGGCCGGGGTTGATCAAAACATACGAAATAAGCCACAAGGTTAGAGAGAGAAAATAGAGAGAGGGTGGAGAAATAAGCTTTATTCAAAATGATATAATGAACCAAACATTCATTCACACCCCTCATGGAGAGTCATGAGGGGTATTTATAGCCTACTCACATGCTAACTATCTCTAGTTTACTATATAAGTCACTGTGTTTAATGCTTGATCTATAGCTAGTCCAGTTCACGTGTAAGAAAAACATGTCAAATGGATTTATGTAATATGGGAAAATGGAAATAGGGTATAACACTCTGCGTTTTCAGGTCATTTTACGACGCCATTTATTTCACCATTTATTTTTAGTCTCGTACGCGTTTGCTTTTAATTTTAACCGTTAAGTTAAATCGCGTAAGCTAAAAATTGTCAATCAACGTAAACGGGCATCAAACAATTAAATGTTTACGTCAAGCAAGTGTTAGAGAATTATTTAGAGGATAATTATTAACTTTGCACATTTTATTTTTATTGGTTACGTAAAGTGTTTACGTTTCGCGATAAAATACATTTAGGCATTCACGGAACCATCAAAATTTATCTACGCTTCAACAAATACCCATTATCATACCCAATACTCAAAGTTTTATAAAACTTCACCCATGTTATTCATTATAGCCGAATTCTATGTATAAGAATTAAACCAAAACATACACTTTACAAGTATTCAAGTCTACACTTAATCTATACACATTTAAACTACAAGTATTGCAAAAATATCAACACAAGATATCAAAAATCATCTAGTCCCTCCCCCTTCAATTTTCAGATCATATTAACTCCTTAGGGGACAATTAGCACACAAAAACCTAACCAAGACTTGTACAAACACTAGCACTTATCATACTAGTGCATGACTAGTGAACTTAACCAAGAAAATATTCCTTATTTCCCTCCCCATGTTTCACAAGTCTTGATCACTCCCTAATAGTAACTTGGACCAAGGTTGATATATAAATACATGCGCATCTAGTAATATATCTCACACACTTATTTCCTTGGTAGAAAACTTCACTCATCTCTTGTTTCTCCCTCCCTAAGCCCACGACATACCCCAAACCCCCACAAATAATTCATACAATTTTATCTACCAAGTAAATAAGTGATCTAACATCATATCTAAGGTATCCTAAGGTGTATTGAAGGTTTGGTTTAGTGTTTAAAAGGGTTAATCAAGAAAGGTTCAAGATTAGAGTTTCATTGGGAACTAGGGTTTTCTAGTCTTGGAAGCTTGGGTTTTGATTCTAAACTAAGATTTAGATCTTGTTTCTCTTCATTATACTTCATCATAAGGTCATCTAAAAACCCTACACTCTTTACATTCGTGATTTTATGTGTATATGATGTTTGTATAGTAAATCACCATCTAGGATATATATTAACATCTAAAATGGATTTTTTTTACACTTGATCATGGTTTGATATACCTTGTCATATGCTATATTGATGTTGAGAACATGTGGTAATGGAAGTATAAACATTATACAAGTATGGATCAATTTATAAAGGTATATATAAAATAATTGTTTAAAAGTTTATTTATTGAAGTTTATGGATAAACAAATGTGATCACTTGATATTCTTGGACAAAAGATGGACTAAAGGACCTAAGATACATGAGACTTGTAGTACAAAGTGTTGTAGAGGACTTATAACAAAGTAACTAAACTAAAAACTTATAAAAACAAGTTTTAAACACATTTTAACCAAAAATATCAAAACATTCTGTTTTAATTACAAAAATAAGCTATTTATTTTATATTTTTATAAAATACTACATGTCATGACGATCGTAGGCATATAGAGAACTCGAAAATCCGAGCTATAACGAAGAAGATACGCCATTTGCAAGTTTACGGTAATAAAAGCTTTTATAAAAACAATTTTATAAAAACTTATTATTTTTCACATCTGATAAAAATATATGATTATTTTTCACAGAAAGTACATATTTTTAGGATTACAAAACATTAAGAATCATAATTATTTGATCAATAACGAAGGAGTTATGGATTTTTCATGTTTACGATAATAATTAATTTTATAAAAACAAATTACTTTTCATCTCAGAAACTTTTTAGAAAATATTTTAGTTAGATATAACTTTTAATTACGAAGATGTGCTCGAAAGAATCGCTAAAATCAGAGTTAAAACGAATAAGATATGACTTTTACGAGATTACGATAATTAAATTTATAAAAATAAATTTATAAAAGTGCATGAACAGTAAAAAGTATTGTTTATCAGAGGACTAAAAATATTAAAATTTAATATTTTGATAAATCTTCTTAATACAAAACCGTAGACATAAAGAACGTACGAAACGGGCTTAAAACGAGAAAGTTACGCCATTTTTATTAAAGTGATATTTATAAACATTTTTACTTTATAAATATTATTTCACTAATACAATTAGATGGTGATGTAGCTATATAGAATTATATATGGTCTTAGTTATTCAAAGTACTTAGTACTCATACGACCTTTAATTAATTAGGTTGCACTCGGACACATACGTGACGTTTTTCACGCATCTGTTATGTCTTTGTTGATTCATTCACTCGAGGTAAGTTCATAGCCCCACGTTTTACATTTATAATGATTTACAAGTTTTGGGGTGAGAAACATGCATGATTTTACAATTGGACACAAGTGGACATTTTTACATTATGATTACGTGTTTGCCTAAGTAGCGATAACCCTCTGAGCCCACAATCATGAACTGTCAATTACTATGTGAGCGCGAATGTTATGAATAGATCTATTTGGGATTGACATCCCCGTTCGGGTGATTAGCTATCACAGGACAAACGAACGTATACCATGTCGGATTTGGGATGTTACGGGTTAGAACATCATCACATGCAATGTTGGCAATTTATATTGCAATTCATTTATGTCGAGCTTCAGTGTCATGAACTTAAGGAAACGTAATTACATTTTTGTGATATTTGCACATGTTGCATTATCATACACTTTGGAAATCTTATGTTCCTACATTTATATATTTTACAAACCTATGAATTCACCAACATTATTGTTGACGTTTTAAAGCATGTTTTCTCAGGAGATCAATGAGGTATAAGACAAGGGATACATTGGTTGTCGTTATTTTGGAAGTCATATGCATTAAAGATTTGGTTGCATTACATTTTGGGAAATATTTGTTATTGACTAGAATCGTTGTATTTTGAACAACGAACAAGTAAAGCTTCGGGATTTTGTAACAACAATTTGTTAAATCCAGTGTATCGGTTTTAAATGACTTTTAAATGGTCGTTCTCATATATATCTTATGTTGTTGATCTATGAAGTAACACTCTCAGACCCATATTCCGTTGCGACCTAAATTGGGGGTGTTACAGATTGGTATTAGAGTCAGGTTATAGAGAACCAGGTCAAATGTTTTTACTTGGACTATAACTGTTTTCAAACATTGCATTCATACAAAGGGGTTTTCACGGGACATACACTCACTAGTTGTTGCATTAGTTGGTTAGAATAGACGCATTCATGATTGATATACATGTTTATAATGTATATTACGATAAGAGTCTTATATTAATACTTATATAAGCTACTTTTGATTTTCAGATTTTGAAATGTCTGATTCAGAGGATTCCATGGTCACTTACACGGAGGTATCTAGTCCGTTCGAGGGTTTGTCAGATGTAGGATCTCCAGGAGTCATTGTATTAGGATATGATGGAATGCCCATGATGTCAGAGGACCCTTATGCATATGTAGAGGCCGCTATGCAGGAGCCACCTCCACTAGATTTTATTCCTGAGCCTGTATACCCAGAGTTTATGCCACCTGAGGATGATGTGCTTCTAGTTGAGGAGCAGCCACTGCCTGCTGCTGTCTCACCCACTGCTGATTCACCAGGTTATATTATTGAGTCCGATCCCGAGGAGGATCTAGAGGAGGAGGATGATGAGGATCCTAAGGAGGATCTAACTGATTACCCCACTGACAGAGATGATGATGAGGAGGAGGAGTCCTCCAGAGATGATGTTGATGATAAGGAGGAGGACGAGGAGGAGGATGAGGAGGAGGAGGAGCACCTAGCTCCGGCCGACTCCGTCCCACCACCCGTATATTGTACTACTGCTAGGATGTCCATCCGAGCTCAGACACCTATTCCATTCCCGTCTGAGGCAGAGGTTGACAGACTACTTGCCATATCTACTCCGCCATCATCACCACTTACATCATACTCATCACCACTACCATAGATACCATCCCCACCACTACCAGTATCATCACCATTACCTATATCACCTTCACAACTACCTGCTAGTCCTACCCACTCTTTGGGCTATAGAGCTGCTATGATCTGGTTGAGAGCCGAGTCACCATCTACTTCCTATCCACTACCACTACCACTACATATTGTACTTCCACATACCAGGGCATCTATGGCCATGATGAGAGTTGTTGCACCATCCACCTACATCTTAGCATCTCGATCAGAGACACCACCATTAGGGACACCACCACTTTTACCTATACCATTACCTACATCATCACCACCTTTGCTTCTACCCTCTACTGACTATAGATTGGATGTTCTCGAGGTTACATTACCGCCTCGAAAGAGGTTGTGCATTTCTCTCGGTCCTAGATATAAGGTTGGGGAGTGTTCATCTGCTCCTAATGCTAGGCCTACTGGAGGCTTTAGATCAGATTATGGTTTTGTTGGCACTCTGGATGCCGAGATTAGACGTGACCCAAATAGGGAGATAGGTTACGGGATTACAAACGTTTGGGGGGATCCAGATGAGACTGCATAGGAGATACCAGCGACTGATGTGGCAGAGTTGGGTCAGAGGATGACAGATTTTGTCACTACTGTTAGGCAGGATATAGATGAGATTTATAGGAGACTCGACGATGCACAGGATGATAGATTGTTAATGAGCGGTCAGCTCAACTTGCTACATAGAGATAGGCGCTCCCATGCTCGCACAACTAGACTTATGGCGAGTGAGGCTATAGATTCTCCTGAGGCTTGGGTACAGTCTATGGATGCTAGTGATACAGCACATTTTGAGGTTAGAGCACTACGGACTACGGTTTTAGCACAACAGACTGAGATTGGAGATTTGCGGGCTGCAGACCGCAGATGACAGGCACAGCTCACAAAGGCACTAACCCTGCTGAGGACATTGCAGACTCAGATGGCAACACTACAGAGTCAGCAGAGACCTGCTAGGGATCCAGCACATCCTGATGTACCGAAAGAGGCCGGTAGTAGTTCATAGATCTGGTTATGTCTTAGCTATGTTGTATAGCCTACTAAGTATTATGGGGTAACTCTCGGCTAGTAAGGCTCTAGGTTTTATTTTCATTTTGTAACCTAATGGTAATGATCATTTTGTAACCGAATCGGTCATGTATGTTTTCCAAATTATATATGGAATAGATGTATTATGTCATGTCTGTAATCGAATTTATTATGAATGAATGTCGATTTAGCTAAACCATTGTTAATTTCAATTCAGTTGTATATTTCACTGTGTGATGTGATCTCACTTTATTTATTGTGTATATGTCATGTCACGGTTATGATTGTATGAAATCTAACGGGCATTATATTTTCTTATGATTTAAAGAAAATGGAACCAACAAGGAGAAACATAAGGGCATCACCAGCCACGACAACCACCACCACACCAGTCACCAATGTCCAACTTAAGGCACTGATCGACCAAGGCGTTGCCGGTGCATTTGCAGCACGTGACGCTGACAGAAGCCAGAATGGCGATGACAGCCATAATTCGGAAACGGGTAGTAGAAGGACATAACGAACTGCTCGTGAGCGTACTTACACTGACTTTCTCAAATGTCAACCCATGAACTTCAAAGGCACTGAAGGAGTTGTTGGTCTAACTCAATGGTTTGAAAGAATGGAGACTGTCTTCAATATCAGTAACTATGCAGTCGAAAACCAAGTTAAGTTTGTGTTGACAAAATATAATGCCTAAAAACATTATTAATATTTTTCACGTCTTTCCGTTTTGATAATCACAAAATATAAAAACGTTCAATGTAAAACTAAACGTAAACAAGTAATTAGTAGTAAATTTTCATTTCGATAATTATATCACTTAAATGTATAATAAATAAATGCTTAATGCATTTTATGATCAAATGAAATTTTTATTCAACCTCAAACTTTTATAAAATGTTGTAAACATTTTTATAAACATTACAAAACATTTTATACAATTAAAAGAAATGTTTTATTCAAAATAAACATTTTTGAAATTCAAATTTTCAGACCTAAAATGGCTAGAAAAATTCTAGAAAATCCCCCCTACACAAAAGACATTAAATACACGGGCGGTCCCCTTAATTTTAAGGGGACCGCCCACCTATTTAAGGGGACCACCCCTAGGTAGACGCTCCCCCAGTTTGTCCTATAAATACTGGACTTTTCCCTACTATTTTCTCACCTTTTGCACTCATTCTTTCTGCCCAAAACAACCCACATATCCTCTCTAAAATCCTTTGATCATTTAATCATAAAGCTTTGTTTCCAAGTGATCCAAGCTCAATTCCTCAAGTGCAAGAGAAGAATACTTTCATCATCAAGGAGAAAAGTATTACACCTTTGTGTGTTGTTGCAATCTTATTGCATTCATATCATAACTTGTAAATCTTTTGTAAATTTTGTAAAGTGTGTAGTTGCTAGATCTTAGCTACTTTGTAGAGTATAGTTAGATCGTGTTGATCTACCAAGTAGTAGTTCGAATATTTTATGAGATACGTAGTTAGGTGACAGAAAGTTGTGAAGAGTTCTTAAGTTGTGAAGTAGTCGTGAAGTTGTGAAGTCGTGAACAAGTCGTGAAGTTGTGTTGTGATAGATTGGTTCTAGCTAAGATTAGAACTTGACATTTAGCTTTGTGTCGTAAATCGGTGTAAGCAACGTTGTGTACGGTTTTCTCCGCCATAAGGGAGCTTGTTGACATAGTGAATGAACACTCACGAGTTTTGGTGCTCGGGGGATGAAGTAAGGGCGAAGAGTTGCTTCGTCTTACCGAACCACTATAAATCCTCGCCTTGTGGTTTGGATGTTCTTACACTTATCTCTGTCTTACATTACTTTCACATAATCATTTTTTCTAATTGATTGTTTAGATAAAGTATATTGATCATATGTGCAAGTGTTGAAATCACATAAAGTCAAATCTAAAAGTTAACGAACACTTTAACACCTTAAATTTAAAAAGCGGCAAACTCAATTCAAACGCCCCCTTCTATTTTCCACAATGGTATCAAGAGCCACGCTAAACAAAATTTTAAAATAAATTGTAATTTAAAACTTTAAACGATCTATGGAAATCCGAACAAATCATTTAGAAGGGCAATCTATGCAAAGACCTTACCACTTTTGAAAGTGATGGATTTATTTATAGGGAAAAATTAGATAAGAAACATTATTGTGAAGTTCAAAAATATCTAGACTTTGGCATGTTATTTACCGATGTGATTTTCCCTCCTATTCAAAAAATAAATCCCTAAACTAAAAGGAAGAAATATGTGACCTTTTTCATAAACAAAATGAAGATCATAAAAAGAAACTTGAAAAAATAATAAAGGCTAAAATGTTAATTTAAAATGCTTTTGGGCCACTTAAATAATAATGAAAGAATTTTTAATGTGTCAAACCCGCAAAAGGAACATTGGGATACTTTGTTTTAATCACTCATCAATGTAATAATCAAGTCCAAAGCTAAACCAAAATAGATTCTTCTTGTTCAACAATATGCAACAATTCATGATTCCGGAAGAGGAATCAAGTTAGATAACGCCTTTTCTAAATATTAACATATTATTACTGTAGTCTAAAAAGCACTTGAACGAAAGTTTTGTCGGAGCAAGAATTATGTTAGTGAAATTTATTAAGGGCACTACATCAATGGCGCGCAAAAGTCACAGGTCCATAGAATATCAAATGAATCAAACAACTCTAACACTTGACGAACCATTGGGAATTGAAGGTTTATGAAGAAGTACTTAAGAAAGATTCCAAAACTCTCAAAAGCAAAAGAAACAAAGTTAGACTAATTGCCTTGAAAGCTAAAGGTATTCGATGTGATTGATGAAAGCTCAACCTCTATAGGAAGATGAAGAATACGCCATGGCGTAAGAGACTTGAAGAAATTCTTTACAAGACGAAGGACGATACAGTAAGACAGACCACATGAAGAAGAAAATCCAATTCCAATAAATAAAAGAACAAAAATGCAAAGGCGAAAGAAAATGGCTTTTAAGTGTGGAGATCCAAATCATCTCGTCGAGAATGTCTAAAACTATTCAAGATATCAAAATCAAAAATCATTGTTGAGGATCTTGAAGTGATAGCGATGAGATGAAAGAGGAGAAGACCAAATGACAAAAATTGTCTTAAGGCTAAAGCTTCAATGAGGTATTTTCTAAAACCAAATAATTAGGGATGACCAATCATTACTTAAACGAAAAGGACTTAGATAATGAATTAAAGTAGACTAAGCAAATTAAGAACTAAAGTCATGGCTAAAAATAAAACTCTAAAACAAGCTAAAATAGAATTAGAAATGATTTAACTGATTAAAAGAAAGATATACTATCTATGTTAGAAAAGGTAAGGAAGTTAATTGAAGAATATAAATTATTCAAACCTTAACGACTTAAAATGAGAAGCTTAGAAAAGAAATATCTAGGCTAAATTTCCCCCCAATTTAAAAGATAGTGAGTCACGTCACTTAAAAAATAATAAAAAAAAAATTTTATCAAAAAACTTCCGGAGATAAATCCGGGTTAGGTTTTAATTTTACCAAAGAGTCACCTAGTGAAACCAAACAAGTAAAGTTTGTAAAATCCCAAGAAGTTGAGTCGAAATAAAAATTGATATAATCCAATTTCAAAACCATAATTTATACCTTATAAACAATACTAAAATACCCATTGCAAGCGATGAAAAGGTAAAAACGATTTTAACACAAAGCCCTCCTTAAAAACCCATCAGATTTACTAAACACCACTAATGAGGTCCTAAAACACCACCCCAAAGAAAGACTATAAGTCCTCGAACTCGGTCTTAAGAACAACGCTGCAACCTAGGAGAGAACCAATCAGACAAAACTATACTAATCATATAATAAGGAATCAACTCACGTCCACTACTTTCACTCAATGAGGAATTTGTTCACCATGTATGAGCCAAAACCAAATACAAAAACATTATGCGGAAACAATACTTCAAATTCATGAAACGTTGAGGACCATTGGCCAAGCCAACGCAATCTTCCCCGACCTTTAAAGTGGTGTGTTCTCTACAAATATTATTTGTCTTCGGATTAAGAAATTCATGATAAGGTTCTCATGAACCTTTATCATTTACATTATGAAGACATTGATGAAGATAATTTCAAAGACTAAGCTACGCCTTACTTTTCATCTTCGTAGAATAAAATGTCTATGTGTTACTATGATGTTGTAGTATAATTAGTTCTTAGAAAATAGTGTAGTCTTTAGAGATACCATTTGTTGGCTCTCTAGCTTTGAAGAGATTAGTTCAACGGGCGGCCCCCTTAATTTTAAGGGGACCACCCACCTATTTAAGGGGACCGCACTAGGTAGACGCTCCCCCAGTTTGTCTTATAAATACTGAACTTTTCCCCACTATTTTCTCACCTTTTGCACTCATTCTTTCTGCCCAAAACAACCCACATATCCTCTCTAAAATCCTTTGATCATTTAATCATAAAGCTTTGTTTCTAAGTGATCCAAGCTCAATTCCTCAAGTGCAAGAGAAGAATACTTCCATCATCAAGTGAAGAAGTATTACACCTCAAGTGTGTATTGCAATCTTGTTGCATCCATATCACAAATTTGTAAATCAATTGTATATCTTGTATTTGTGTGTAGTTGCTAGATCTTGGCGATCTTTGTAAGTATAGTTAGATCATGGTGATCTTACCTAGTAGTGCTAGATAGTTGTGATATAAGTAGTGTTGTGAAGAAGTCTTAAAGTTGTGAAGAAGTCGTGAAGTTGTGAAGTCATGAACAAGTCGTGAAGTTGTGTTGTGATAGATTGGTTCTAGCTAAGATTAGAACTCGACATTTAGCTTTGTGTCGTAAATCGGTGTAAGCAACGTTGTGTATGATTTTCTCTGCCATAAGGGAGTTTGTTGACATAGTGAAAAAAACTCTCGAGTTTGGTGCTCGGGGAGTGGAGTAGGGGGAAGAGGTGCTTCGTTACCGAACCACTATAAATCCTCGCGTTGTGGTTTGATTGTACTTACTCTTATCTCTTGTCTTACATTACTTTCTCATATCATTCTATTGATTGTTTAGATAAGTATATTGATTATATCGTGCAAGTGTTGAAATCAAATAAAGTCGAATCTAAAAGTTCATGAACACCTTAACACTTTAAATTTAAAA
The DNA here is from genome assembly GCA_026074375.1 of Tanacetum coccineum. Taxonomy (NCBI): domain Eukaryota; kingdom Viridiplantae; phylum Streptophyta; class Magnoliopsida; order Asterales; family Asteraceae; genus Tanacetum; species Tanacetum coccineum. The sequence continues at coordinate 34,149 of BQNB010019348.1, read as the reverse complement.
AGCGGCAAACTATTCAACCCCCTTTCTAGTTTCCCACAGTTTGCTACTTGCACCCTTCATGGTGTTGCCTTAACATGGTGGAAATCCCATGTCAAGACAGTTGGTCAGGATGACGCTCACAGCATGCCTTGGAACACACTTACGAAAATGATGACTGCTAAGTACTGCCCTCGAAATGAAATCAAGAAATTGGAGATGGAGATCTGGGAGTTGAAAGTGAAGGTGTTAGCCTTAAAATATGGTGACAAACACGGAATTACATTAGTTGACTTTGATGTTACCATGTCAACTTCCAGGGGGAAGTAGTGTATACTACTTTACTTAGTATGGTTTATGAAGTATACTGCATACGTGAGAAGAATTGTTGCTGATTTCTCGCATGCACCCCCGAACGAATATTCACCAAGCCCTAATGACAAGAAGCAGTGGTCGTTGGTGTGGTTTGACTTCTACAAAATTTCGCTGTGCACGTCAATGACAAGTAGAAGATTGTTCAAGCTACTTCAAAGTTTCAGAATCTGCTTAAGATAGGGATGTTGGTTTGGGGGGAAGCTGATTCAGAAACTTCACCAAAAAGGAGTCTATGAAGAAAGCTTTTTAAGACATGCTGCATGAATTGGGGGGAAGTTAATCCAGTTCATGCATACTACAATGGTTCCAGAACAAGTAAAGACAATGAAGATCCAAGCAGGAGTATTCAAAATGTTTTATTCAAAACAAACATTTTTGAAATTCAAATTTTGAGACCTAAAATGGCTAGAAAAATTCCATAAAATCCCCCCATACACAAAAGACATTAAATACACAGGCGGCCCCCTTAATTTTAAGGGGACTGCCCACCTATTTAAGGGGACCACCCCTAGGTAGATGCTCCCCCAGTTTGTCCTATAAATACTGGACTTTTCCCTACTATTTTCTCACATTTTGCACTCATTCTTTCTGCCCAAACCAACCCACATTCACTCCGCCCCCTTTCCCGAGCCCACTCCCTCCCCAACCCCGGTTCCCCGTTTCCTCCCTCCCCCCCTCCTGCCATCTACCCTTCCCCAAACTCCTCCTTTCCCTCCCTCCTTCCCCCCTCGCCTCCCTTTCCTCCCCCACCTTCCATTCCCCTTTCACCCTCCCGCTCCTTCCTCCCTCCTCCCCCCCCCTCCCCCACCCCGTCCCCCCCGTTCCCCCCTTCCCTACACCCTTCCTCCGTCCCCGATCGCCCCCGCCCCTTTCCATGTTTCCCCTTCCTTTCACCCTACCCCCGCCTCCCATCCCCGTACGCCCCCCTCCCCATTCCCCACCCCCCCCCCCTATCAATCCCCCCACCGCCCAGCCTCCTACCCCCCAACCCCTCCGCCGCCCTTCCGCCCCCACTTCTCTCTCCCATCCGAACCCCTCCCCCCCTTTCACTCCTCTTTTTTATATTGTTATTATTTATCAAATATATAATTATAAATAATAATTAATATATTATTTATATATTTTATAAATAATAAACAACTATATATAAGCAAATGAGACAAGTCAACGAAGTCTACAACCTTTCACCGGCGACATGTCGCCGGGGATAATTCAACTTATGAAATACGAGCCCTAAATAAACTTATGAAATACGAGCCCACGTCAAAATATAAGCCCAATGAACCTTTCCCCGACGACATGTCGCCGGGGATAATATTAGCCACGTCACCACACAAAAATTGTTCACTAATGACCTGGCTTAATCTCGGTTAGCATCAGTCAAGACAATCCCCGGCGACATGTCGCAGGGGAAAAGTGAGCGGGAAACTTTACCGCTCAGTTTTTTGGTAGACTTTTGGGTCAAAGATTAACGGTAGCCGGGGATACGTTTAGTCAAACGATAACAAAAATTCAACCAAAATTAATGCCACGTCGGATGGCCTTTTGTCGTTTAGCGCCCCGTTCTCTTTTTTCTTGTAGTGTTATAAATAGGGAAGAAAAAAAACACTATACTTTACATCCAAAACTCTCAGGAAGAGAACACAAATAGTATCTCGTTTGAGTTTCAAGGAGTAAAGCAACAACAGTTACCAGTATCGCCTTTCTGGTAGGAAGATACAAACACTGACCATGAGTCCAACCACAATTCTCATTTTGAACGCAACATATGTACAATACTCTATCCCATGACCATTTAAACATTTTAAACATTCCTTATTTAACATGTTTCAAATACTTTATAAAGTAGTAAAAATATGTTTTTTAAAAGTAGAACGTCATAGTGTAAATGGTTAGCATTTTTATTTTTCAAATTTTAGCATTAAATTGATGGTTATAAGTTTAGTGAGTTTTTTTAAACAATTCCATTAGAATATATCATTATTGAAAGGCGGTTACTCTATGATTTAAATGAGATGTTAAATACGTTTAAAATGAGACTAAAGTTTCTAGATTTTACGTTAATTTTCTATTATTTTTTTTGTAGTAAAGTTTTTTTGTAGTAACGTTTTTCTATTAATTTCTAGATTTTACGTTAATAAGAAGCAACTCATACGTGAAACGGGTTGCATTGGTCCTGATGTTGTTGTTCCATTAGGTCGCATGGGAATGGGAACTATTTCATTGCTCATCTTCTGTGAAACAAGACACGTGATCAGCGGCATCATAAGAACATATGTTTGATATACAAACTCATAAGACTATACTCGAGTGGAATTCTTATGGTTTTTGGCTCATTCCAAGCTCTTCTTAGTTGGTGTTAGTGTGTGATATTGAGTAAAGGATCGATACTTTCAAAATTAATCACGTGTATGATTCATGTGTGCATTTGTTTTGATGTTTGATACTTTAGATGGTCATTAAAAAATGTTATAAAGAATATAAAATAGTAAAATGTGGAAACATACAATAGGTGTTGGAACATCTTACTCCTCATGAGGCTTGAGACGTATATAAAAACGATAGAATGGTTTTGTGCGCCCACACACATTCTGCTTTAAAACTTGTTGGATACGTGGCATTTAGATTGTATTATCTATCATCCACTATGTGATTTTGTTAAGTTATTTCTACAACTTATTTTGAAAGAAGCAGCCTCCAAAGTCCAAACCATATATACTAGGTAAAATCTTTGATTTTTTTTATATAAAGTTTTTATCCTCTATGGTATTTTTATACATGTTCATAAGGGGGTGTTTGGATTAGCAGGCCAACTTTTTTTAAAACTCTTGAATCGAAATATTGGAAAACTATGCAAACACCAGTCAATATTTTGTTATTCTGTACAAGTAGGAAAGCTAATTGGAGGTAGAGAGGAGAATATATGATGTCATCAAACAAAGGTACAAAGAGACTAATAAAGTTTTATTCAATAAATGTCTTGATTTAGAAATATAAATGGTAAAGTGGACTCCATATGGAGGATGCGTGGGTACTTCCTTTGGAGCCGTACAAGTGGTACTTTGACATTCGGTACTATGGAATTGTGGAGCATAGCGGCTTTGGTTTATGTTTTGAAAGGATGGTCCTTTTTGCTATTGGAATTGACTACAACCAAGTATTGTAAGTAATCTGGCATTGCTTGCATATGCTTCCAAAATATGTAATATTTTATCATGGATTATGAATCTATGAAAGACACCAAAAACCTTCGGATTATGTTAATGTAGATGAGTTGCTTTGAGTATTGACATAAATCAATAAACAATTAGATGCAACCCGTGTGCATCGCACGAATCTGAATGACTTTTACAATTTAAATTTAAACTTAATTTAGAGACAAATTTTAATACCTTTTTAACTTTGTTTCACAACTCGCCACAAATTTCCATGGAATGAATATGTGCGACAAGATACAAAAAAAAGTAACAAAATATTAAAACTAGTACTAGTCTATTGGTGTTTGCCTTCTTTATTTATAAGGATCACTCTATGGTTCATTTGGTTCAATCAACCAATGTGGGATGCAATGTTCATCTATTTCATATCATAGGACACTCGTAAGTTTGTAACACATGATTGTTGTGTTGCGCTCAACAAATGGTGTAAACTGTAAAGCATATTAAGTAATGAGGTGAACGCGTCATCGGCAAAATAATCGGAAGTTGTAGCGACGTATATAGTTTATTTTTAGGATAGGGATTCTCTCATGTTCAATTTGAACATGAGAGGGTAAAGTTGAGTTTGTGTGAGTGAAGAAATAAATAAATAATATATTGTGGGGCCTTAATTTTATAAAATGATAAACTTTTCACTCACACAAACTCAACTTTACCCTCTCATGTTCAAATTGAACATGAGAGGATCCCTATCCTTATTTTTAATACGGAGTAGCAAATACGCTATCACCGTCACTCAAATAGTTAGGGGCTTGAACACACTACCACTTTCATTTAATTCTCGAGGCAACTTTTAATGCATGTTTAATATCGCTAGACAAAATACATGCTTGTTCACGCAACATGAATAACATATATGTAACTAGCTAAAAGACCCGTGAAATTTACGGATATTTTAAAGGAACGTTGTAAAAAATTAATGAATGACATTGCGTATTACGAAATTAAAGGTTAGAAAGAACGACATTTTGATAAGAAAACATAAAGTATAAAGTACGTAATAACGAAACACAATAGTCAAATAACCGAAAACGATATAACCATTTTCAGTCCTTGTTTTCTACTAACGTGAGATACGATACATGTAGTTGTGATCCCAAATTGTGTAGCAATTCTTTGTGGACCACGTTGGTTGAGTTATTCGTGAAGTTTTGGTCTTCGTCACAAATAACCATCTTCAAAATCATTTTATTTGCTCCTAACGCGAGAGACGGCTACATATACCGGTCATGTTTAAAAACAAAGCCACATAAAATATTATAATTTGTATGTGGATTTAAATGACCAATCTTGTAAAAGATGGGAAATTTGGTATTGACACTTGTGCATACATTTTCTTCCTTCAGTTATACTTGATCCATGCTCTAGCTTCATAAATTGATTACATGGAAATACCAAAATCTCAAGACTTCGGAGTATAATAAGTACTTTTGCTTAGTATTTGACGCTATACCTTAAAAAATTGGATAAAACTATAATGTCTCTATTACTAGTAGTAATATTTTTGAGGCAAAACTGACTTGACCTTGTTTATATTAAACATAGTTTTCAGAAATACTTTAGATGTACTCTAGTTTTTATCAAGCAAGGTCTTGATAGACATATTTGAGCTTTTCATCTTCCTCATCCAGGATCAAGTGAATTAATCAAACTATTAGATCTAGTCCAAGGTTAGCCTACATGGTATTTAGATTAGCTTATTTAAGAAGCTTAATGCTTTATTTCAGTTTCTTAACACAATACACTCAAATTAATGGGGCTTATTGGCATATTTATGTAGACTTTTATGGGTTTTTCGAAACTACTCAAGCTCTTTTTAATAACTTAATCGAAACACTCCATAAATTGCAGCCCGACACGTTTATGCTTACATTTTCTACAACATAATGTAATCAATTTGTGAAAGCCACTCAATTTGGGGCAATGTTTTGAAAACCGGGTCTTTAATCGACCCGGTCGAGTCACCGGGCCGGGTCAACCCGGTCTTTCAAAACAAAAAATAAAAAATATTTGTAAAGATTAGAAAAAAGTATGCATATAAAACATGGAATATTTCATATATTAAGCATAAAAACTATTTATTAACAAATATAACATGTAAAAATAAAATTACGTCGCAAATATATACAATAAACATGTTTTATTTAGAAAAAAACACGAAAAACAGAAACCCGGTCGGGTCTCGTGAACCGGGTTGACCCGGGTCACTCAAAACCCGGCGGGTCTAACCGGATTTCGAAAATATGAAACCCGGTTTAATATGACCCGTTTTTTCGACCGAAACCGGTTCAACCGGTTTACCCGACCGGGTCGAACCGGGTTTCAAAACACTGATTTAGGGTAATTTTGCATTTATAAATCCACTATTTGAATCACAAACACACAAAAATATAAATGATAACATAAAAACATCTTTTTCAGTCGCATGTTTTATAATAAAGTAAAGGGGTGTTTGGCATTGTCTCTTGAAATTGGTAAATAGATGTTTGGCGTTGTTCTAATCCATAACAATGGTCTCTTCATTCTCTATTTAGCTTTTGAAGTTGTTGATGCAAAAGTTAGGCTGGATCTGATTTGGCCCGAATAGGTAGTTATTCGGGCTGAGGAACCTTATTCTTGAACCAAGTGAATTTCGTTGAGGATCCCTGCACACGGAATAAAGAACACACGTTAACCTTATCGTGGGAGCAGATCCCATGATTAGCCTCCGGCGTGAGAGTAAGTATATGGTTTTTGGAGAGTAATCGAGTATGATTAGAGTTTTAGTGATACCTCATTGATGATGATTGTTGATCCTTTTATAGGCCTCGTGCCCAATAGGGTTTCCTCATAATTCGGCCTAAGCCGTATCCGACAAAACCGGGATTTGACATTATCTTGGCCCATTTAAACTAGCAGAGTATATCTCCTACTTAATTTAGGGTTATCCTTCCCTGAAATAGCGCATAAATCAGTTGTATGCATAATACAACTGTTGGAGACCGTGCCATGAAAGCCGCGTCCCGGACAGGTGTCCGTGACCGCGACCGTGACACACTAGCGGGTCCGTGATCCGTGTCACGATACGGGTTAAGCCCATAAGAAGTATGGGCCGTGCCCGATCCATACTATACGTCATCATGTCCCCCCAGTCTAGTAGGCGTGGCCGTGGCCAAGAGGTCGCGGTTACTAGACTAAAGGTAAAAAACTGAATCCACCTTACCTTAACTATCACATGGAACGCCACCTAAAAATCAGGACACTTTATCGAAAAACGTGGATAACTGACAAAAGATGGGACGTGCGGGCCTAGAGCTGTTTGAACTTCCTCTAAATCCCAACCCTTCAAATAAAAAGTAGGTGACACGCGTCAATCATCTAACTAGGCACGAATATCGAAGCTGTAGTATAAATAGGGCAAGCAATCACTATTGAAACTTCCACAGTTATCTAATTATTTCGCCATTTTCGCACACACAGCCGCACAAGCTCTTAAATCCTCAGATTCTCGTTACCACAGGTTTGTACCCCACGCCTTTTTAGCAAACTAGGTAAAAATGGGTAGGGACACCATACAACTCGAGGACGCTGTGTCAACCATATCTCAAGAGTATCTTTTAGAGTTCTCATCAGAGTACTACATACCGGAAAACCTGCACCTAGAGCTGACTGGTCCCGGGGATCACATCGTTGACTTCCTAGAGGGTAAGGTAGGCGTTTATACAAAACAAATTGAGTTTGCAAACTTTTGCATCCCCATCTCGCAATTTCTCTTCGACATCCTTGGATACTACCAAATCCACCTTTCGCAACTATCGGTGATAGGTACAGCGAAAGTTAGCCATTTTGAAATCAACTGCCGCGTACTAAATATAATTCCAACCGTGAACCTATTCCGTGCCTTCTACGTGTCGTCGTACAATTCGGGGTGGATGTCTTTTAGCAAAAGACCAGGAAAAAACACCCCACAATGTTATACTAAACCACTCGACTCCTTAAAAAATTGGAACAATCGCTTCTTTTGGGTGGACGAGAAGGTGTTCCCCACCGTTGTGGCCTGGCGCATGGCTGCTACAAAAGATGACAAGCCAAAGGCACCGTGGTGGATGTGGCGACACTTGACACGCACCTTACCCCAATCCAAAAACAACTGGAGGAGCTTTTATGTCTAGTGGGGATAAGCCGGAACTTCTTCTTACGTGACGACGAGTACCCCATATTTCTAAATGACAACGACCAGGGTGGGTGTTTAATTATTTTTCTTGTTTCCCACATATATAAACGTCCATATACGCTAACGTTTACCTGTGTGTTTTGCAGAAATAGATTTGTTCAATCTTATTAAAGCCCCAAACCCCACCAAGGTCAAGACCGGGACCCGCCAACGAACTGCTCATGAGGTGCCGCTACGGACAGCCACCGCGAGCCGCGTGATCCAAATGGTGGATGCAACTGAGCTCTCCACATCTTCGGGGACACCCTCTACCGTGGATAGGTCCCCTCTGGACTTTTCAAATGAGGATGCTCCCCCACCAGTAACACTGGGTGCTGAAGCTGGGGTTCATGGACCTACCGCAGCGGAACAAGAGATCCTCGCGATAGATGATGCAGAGGCCCCAGAGGCTGCCATGGAACCCGATCTAGAAAAAGAAGTAATTTCCATGGGCCTACCATTAAAAAGAGACGCCGACAGGGAGATACGGGTGAGGCAGGATCCAACGCACCGACCAAGGTGTTAAGGAAAGACCATGATGCTGCCCGTGCTGAGCACAGCGCCCACGGGGGGAAGTCACTGGCGGATATGAGTGTAGATACAGAGCCTGCCATCTATGTTCATGAGACACAGGAGCCTCCCGTTGCTACGCAAAGTGTCAGCGACCCGGATCCTCTTTCGTATGCCAAGCCGCAGCCTAATCCCAAGCAAGATGTCGCACAGTAAGTAACTTGCACCCTGATCCTTATCCGTTAGTTGCTTTTTTAGCATTATTATTATTTTCATGTACAGTTATGCTGACAACATATTTTCATTGTTCCGTAGATGCAGATCTTCCAAGGAGGCAGGAGCCGCGGGAAACCAAGACTCCGAGAAATCTACACCTTCTCCTTCTATTAATGGGTCCCCAAGAAGCATCTACCAACCGGGATGGGGCGTGCCTAATGATTGCCGCCTAGACACCCCCGAGGCCTGCCATCGTGTGGTGGATCTCATAGCGCTACCGGGGTATTTCTCTGAGCTGAGCCACTTGTCTACTGATGAATTTTTGAGTCAATACAACATAAACTTGGCGAGGCAAGTGGCTATGGGCTCTCATCTGAGGTTGAGATTCGAGTAGGAGGCCAAACTATTGAAGAAATCTATGGCCCAGGTAGCGAGCCGTGACCAGAGGATGGCGACCAGGGAGAAACATATAAAAGATTTGGAGGCCCAGCTTGAAGCTGAGATTAATATGAAAAAAGCCACGGAAGTCAAGAACTCGGAAGTGACTAAGGAACTAGAGGATCTTCGAATGCGCTTTTTGGGCCTTGAAGTTGGTAACGCCCAATTATCCCAGCGGGTATCCGTGCTACATGCTCAAGTAATGGGAGAAAAGAGGATCATGGCTGCTTTTGAGGTTTTCAAGAAGCATGAGGATGAGCGGGTGAATGCTCGATGTGCGGAAATAGATGCACGGTTGGACGCACTGAGCATTGATTTTGATGAGGAGCTGTACCCTTACATGTTGACAGCAATTGACGATCATCGGTGGGTAATTGGGCACGGATTGCGCCTAGCTGTCATGAAATGTGCCGAGTCCACGGAATTAAGGCAAGCTTTTGCCAATGTTGTGTCTGCGGGGATAGCCAAGGGTATGAGCGAAGGGTTGAAATATGGCGTGAAGCATGGGAAAGCTAGTTTAGAATTGACAGCTGTGAAGGCGTATGACCCTGAGACCGACAGTAAATATGTCGCTGCTCTTCATGATTTGAAAGACTTGAACTATCCCTTAATCGACCAGTTAGAGCAATTGAAGGATGCGCCTCTGGACGTCATCATGGTCTCCTTGTATTTGGATAACGACATCGGTGAGGATGCTCCTCAGTTTATCCGCGACCTCCGCCCAAGCTCTTCCCAGCTCAAGATTCCCGTGTATCCGGAGGTACGTGACCCCAGGAACCCTTGGGCTTGTAAAGAGGAAATTCTACTGGAAGACGCCATTGCGGCAAACATAAGCCGTGCCGAGAAGAAGAAGAAAAGCAGGGTGGTATGCCGCACCCATGGGGTCGGTTCAGCCCACCATGCTAGGTCTGATGGCATTCCGGTGTCAGTACCTACCGTAGCTCCTCAAGGCTTACAAATCCTGCTAGCGGATGCTGCTACTCAGACCGAAGACGAGGAATCTCCACGGCTTCTTAGGTCCAAGTCCTTACCTCCTATGTTTAACTTAGATTGGCCATAGTACCGCCTGTGGTACTTTAGACAATATTTTTTTTGGTATGTAATATGTACACGGATGTCCGTGATTAACAACAGTTGTAATTTACTATCTAACACTTTATATTTTGTGATTGCACGTATAGTGGCTTATATGCTCCATGGGAGTCTTTTCTTGTGCATCTAACGTCTTAGGCACATGTAAATTAGGAAAACAGAATCCGTGGCCGCAGGGGTTGCAACCCTCTTACGTGGCAAGCAATTTATAAGGGTACTTATCCTATGAATATCCAGAGATAACCACAATATTGTGTTTGCACTTATGTAATGACAAAATAATATGAATGAAAAGAAATAAAACAAGATTTACTTTAAACAAATGTTTTCATAAAAAGACGCGGGGTTAGCTAGACCCAGCGGAGTTTTATTCATATCCTAAAAAATAGAAAGGAAAAAATACATGGATTATTTTATTAAAGATCCTAGTCACGAACCCAATCCATGCGTGAGTCGTGGCTCAAAGATAACATTTCTTGAGGTTGGCAATGTTCCACGACCGTGGAAGGACCGCTTCGTCCATAGACCTTAGCTTGTACGCTCCATCGCCTAGTACTTTTGTGACCTCGTAAGGTCCTTCCCATTTTGGTCCAAGCTTTCCTCCGTCCATGGCGTGGCTTGCCTCATTACTACGGTAGACATAGTCCCCAGGCTTGAAAGTGACACCACGAACCCTAGCATTGTAATACCTCGTCATTTTTGACTTCGCTTTAGCTTCACGGATTGCTGCTCGTTCACGTCTTTCTTCCACCAGGTCCAAATTTAGTCTGATTTCATCATCATTACGCACTATATCCACTGCCGCGGTTCTGTATGTTGGCATTCCGATTTCCGCGGGTATGACGGCTTCCGTGCCGTAAGTCAGAGAGAAGGGAGTGTCCCCGTTGCTTGACTTGATCATTGTCCGGTGAGCCCAAAGGACATGAGGGATTTCCTCTATCTAATTTTTGTTTCCTTCGCCTAGGCGAGCTTTAATTCCTTCTCCTAGGCTTCTATTCGCTCTTTCCACAAGCCCATTGGACTGCGGATGCTTCACCGAGGCGAAGCACTGTGTGATATTTAACTTCTCACACCAATCTTTGAACGGGTTATCACTGAATTGCTTACCGTTGTCCGAAACTATCTCTCCCGGAAGCCCAAAGCGACACACTATATTGTCCTATACAAACTTTTTTACTTGACCACCACTGATGGTTGCCACCGCCTTTGCTTCTATCCATTTTGTAAAGTAATCCATGGCGACTATCAAGAATTTGACCTTCCCAGGTCCTTCCGGAAAGGGGCCCGCTATGTCGATTCCCCATTTGTAAAATGGCCATGGGGACATGATTGGAGTCAGCAGCTGCTGAGGGTTTCTTGGCACGGGCCTATGCACTTGGCAATCTTTGCACTTGAGTATCATATCCCGTGCATCCCTGTGCATGGTTGGCCAATAATATCCGGACCGCATGGCTTTGGCAACCACGGATCGCGGTCCAGCATGCATGCTGCACAATCCTTCATGTATCTCTCTAATCACATGGTCCGCTTGGAGCGGACCGACACACCTAAGCTACGGCTGTAAAAACGAGCGTCTATACAGGATTCCATCCATCAGTTCATATTGTCTGGCTTTGATGCGGAGTTTATTAGCCTCCTTCTTGTCGTCCGGGAGGACCCTATCTTTCAGGTACTCTGTTATGGGTGTTATCCAGGTTGGGCCCTCTTCCTCGACCACGGCCGCCACCTTTCGCTATTGGATGGACTTTTCTTGGAGTACCTCGACCAGGACCTGTTTTGACAAATGTGCAAAACTGGTTGATGCAATTTTGCTTAGTGCATCCGCTTTTTTGTTGTGGCTTATCGGGACCTGGCTTATTGAGAAGCTAGCAAAATCACTCACTAAAGATTTTACCTTTTCCAGATACTTGATCATATTTTCCTCCTTAGCGATATATGTTCCTAGGACTTGATTTGCTACAAGCTTAGAGTCGACGCTTACTCGTATATTGCGTACCCCCATCTACGCAGCCCAGCTAGTAATGCCTCGTACTCTGCCTCGTTGTTAGAGGCGGTGAACTGGAACCTTAGCGCGTATGTGAACTCTGCCCCATCTGGGCTTGTTAGTATCAGACCCGCGCCCGAACCATCAATACATGACGAACCATCCGTGAATAGCGTCCATGGTTCTTGCGGGGCCTCCTTTTCTGACATGTCCGCTGAGGCTTCCTCTGGTTTCTCCACAAGGAAATCTGCTAGGATCTGGCCCTTTACTGATGTTCGTGGTCTGTATGTGATGTTGTGTTCCCCCAACATGATGCTCCATTTTTGCAGTCGCCCCGCTACATCAGGGCGCGACATGACTTGCTTAATGGGCTGGTCCGTGATAACTGCGATAGGATGGGCTTGGAAGTACCTTCGTAGCCTCTTGGCCGTGAAGACCAGTGCTAGGACTAGTTTTTCCATTGGAGTATAGTTTAATTCAGGCCCTTGCAAAGCCCGACTCACAAAATAGACTGGCGTCTGGATTGAGTCCCTTTCTGTCATCAAGACAGCGCCAACCGCTCCTTGGGAGGCGGATAAGTACATTATTAGCTCTTCCTTTGGCCTTGGTGCCACCAACATGGGGAGTTCTGATATATGTTGTTTCAGTTGTTTGAAAGCCTGCTCCGCTTCTGGTGTCCAATGGAAATCGCTTTTTTTACGCATTTCTTCAAGGTTTTGAAGAGCGGCAAGGACTTTTCCGCTGACTTAGATAGGAACCTGTTTAGGCCAGCTAACTTCCCGTTGAGGCTCTGAACCTCCTTGATTGTCCGTGGGGATGGAAGTTGCAACACAACTTCTATCTTCTCTGAGCACGATTTTATGCCTTCCGGGCCTATCATATATCCTAGGAACATCCCTTCAAATGCTCCGAACGTACATTTTTTCGGATTAAGTTTGATTTTTCTTAACGTACGTAACGTTTCTTCAATATCTCTTAGAAGCTCTGCTTCTGTATGACTCTTGATAACCAGGTCGTCAACGTACACTTCCAGATTCTGGCCCACCTGCTTTTCAAATGCCTTGTCTACCAGCCGCTGGTACGTGGCTCCAGCGTTCTTGAGACCGAACGGCATTTTAGTGTAGCAATAAACTCCATAAGGGGTATGGAAGGCCGTTTTCTCTTCATCTAATTCCGCCATTTGTATCTAATGATAGCCCTTGTATGCGTCCAAGAAGCATTTGAAAGGGTAACCGCAGAGGGATTCGACCTTCCAATCAATCTCTGGGAGGGGGTAACAATCCTGCGGGCAGGCCTTGTTTAGATTCATGAAGTCCACGCACATTCTCCAGCTGCCGTCATGCTTTTTTACCATGACTGGGTTAGATAACCAATCGTGGTAGTAGACTTCACGCATAATCCCTGCTTTCACTAGCTTCTGTACCTCTGCCTGGATGGCCTTGGCTCGTTCCGGAACCTGGCCCCTCTTTTTCTGTCGGACCGGGGGGTATCCGTCCTGGATATTGAGTCTGTGTTTGGCTATCTGCCGTGGTACCCCTGTCATGTCAGACGGCTGCCATGCAAATATATCTAGATTCCTCTTCAAGAGTGCGCATAGTGCCGTCCGTCCTTCAATGGATAACGTTCCTCCTAGAGAAACTTCTTGATCCGGAAAGTCAGGATGTATTACTACCTTCAAATTTTCCTAACCTCCTTCAATCTTTTTTATGGAGTCTTTTGAAGTTGCCATGATGGTAGCGCACTCGTTTGGCATCAGGATAGTGCTACGGATAGTCACTACTCCACCATTTACAGGGAACTTGAGCATTCTATGAGCCGTGGATGGTACTGCTTGGATTTCTCTGATCCCAGGTCTCCCAATGATGCCGTTGTACGGTGATGGTGACCTTACTATCATAAAATTCATCCACGCTTTTGTGAAGTGCTTTGTGTCTCCTATAGTTACCAACAGCCTTAGTTGCCCCAACGGCCATATAGTTTCCCCACTGAAGCCGGATAGGGATGTGGTGGCAGGAACCATTTGACTCTTAATCTCTGGCCGGAGCCGGTTGAAGCAATGTTCATAAAGAACTTCCATCGAGGAGCCTCCGTCCACATACATGCGGTGAATCGCGTGTCCTCCGATTTCTGCTTCTATGACCAATGGACCTTCTGTTCCCTTGTTGGCAGACAACGGAGGGAACGTGATCTCGTTTACCTGAGCAAAACTCAACGTCACCTTCTGTCGAGTCACTCTATGCCACGGCTGTATCATATAGATGGCCGCAGCTTTCTCTTTGGCCGGGGCCTCCTTTTTTCCGTTCTTTTGCTTATCTCTGTCCTGCCTGATTTCTTTGATAAAGTGTGAGAGCTTACCCGCCTTTACCAATTCCTCGATCTGCTTCTTTAGCTGCATGCATTCGTCCGTACTGTGTCCTTTGTCGTTGTGAAACTCACAGAACTTGTTGCTGCTTCTTTTGTCTGCGGGAGTCACCATGGGAGGTGGTGGTTTAAACTTCTCCGACTCAGCGGCAAAGATTTCTTTTGGCGTCCTATTCAGGGGGGTGAACTTGCTTGATCCCCGTCCATCCCTTGGTTGGTTTCGGAAGTCGGATCTTCGCTCAGAAGTGTGCCGCTTGGACTGGTCCTGCGGCTTCCAAGGGGTGTGAACTTTCTTTTTTGACGCGGCCGCGGTTTCTCCCCGTATAAAAGCCGTGGTCGTAGTCATCATCTCCTCCAGAGTCTTTGGGACATGTTCATTGAGACGTTTCGTCAACTCAGGGTTATTGACTCCATGCATGAATCCAGAGATTTTCATGCACTCCGGGGCCCCCTTCATACGTCCAGTTTCAACTTTGAAACGCTCCATGAATTCCTCAATCGTCTCTCCATCTTTCTGCTTGATGTTGTGAATTTCCACTGGGTCTTTCATATGCTTCTTCTGTTGCATAAAATACGCGAGGAAAGCCGCTTTTAGATCCTTGTAACTATCAATGCTTTCCGGAGGTAGTTCATCAAACCAAGGCTGTCAAGATCGCTATCCCTCCTGGGATCGTTTTTGTCTTTGCAAGATTGAGATCGTAAGATCGGATCGAGATCGTAAGATACTACCAATTTATCATGTTCTGTAAGCAACGGATAAACGAGTCAAACTATTTTTATTTCTACTCATCATCAAAGATAAATATATATAATATCCTCTTAAAAATGTCAAAGTTCAAATTTAAAATACCAAAGTAAAAGTAAAACATAAAAAAGTCAAGTTTTCATCGTCACATTCACAATTTAGCGGAATAAAATTACACAACATGCGTAATAAACATCTCAAAACAAAGTACATCACTAGTATCACTACAATTAAGCTGTCTAAATTAAAACTTAAAGGTTAATAGTTAAAACTAAGAAAAGGTAAAAGAAAAAAAAATAATCACCTGTAAGAAACTTTTTTGCTTCAGGTAACTAGAACATGAGAAGAAGAACCCTAATTTGTTTCATGTAATTTCTATTTGGGGAAAGTAGATAATTAGGTTTATTGATTAGAAAATCTGTAAATGAAACGTCAATACTTGTTACTGAGATCAGCGAACTCGTATTGTTTTTTTTTGCCTAAAAAGTAATAGGATAGTAAGTATGTAAGTCACTAAGTTAGTAACTTGGTTATTTGGTAAACTCGTATCGACACGCGATCTTACGATCTTACGTGCGAGTTTACGATCCTACTTACGATCCTACCTCTGATGCGATCCTACACCGATCCTACACGATTTTATCAGGTGAGCACGTAAGATCGTATGATCTTACGTGTAAACTCGCGAGTTTGACAGCCTTGCATCAAACCATACCCTCGCGACCCTATTAAGGTGGAGTTGAACATATGACACCATGTCGGCATTGCCCAACGTTCCACTTGGGCTGAGGCTTGGAAGACCTTTAAGTGGTCTTCTGGATCTCCAGTTCCATCATATGTTTTCACGTTGTTGGGCATTTGCGTCTTCCTCGGGCTTCTGAAGTTGCGAATTCGAGGTGTAAACGGATCCACATCCTCGCAGCTCCAAGGTATGTCTAGGTCTTCCTCCAGCGTCTTGCGCCTTTTATTTCTTGACTTCCAATGGCCCGTGTCACTGGTGCTGCTTTCAGATCCGCGGGATGGTAGATATTCGCTTTCCCTACATCTCTTCGTGCTCCTGGATCGATGTCTGTCTCGAGGGGGTCCTCTGTACTTGGTCTTAGTCCCTTGGGAGGAGTAGATACCATCGTACGACTCTTCAGTGTCGCGGAGGCGATCTCTATGTCGGGGGCGGTCTCTACTGGGGGAGCGACCTCTAATGCGGGAAGGATCCCTAGAGCGATGTCCTGCTCGGTCTAGACCTTGTCATGCTTGGTGAGTAGGTATCGCCGAGTCGTTCGTGTACACTTCTCCTTCGACGGCTCAGACGATTAAACACGTTCCCGTCATTGTATCTCAAGTGGTCCTGGACCCTAGGCCTCCTTGAAGAGGTGTGGTATCTCACAGGTGAAACGCCAACACTTGAATTTTAAGAACCCTCTCTTGTTCTCTGACCTTTCTCGGAGCTTTCTGCTAAGTCCAGTCTGGTATGAACTTCTTTTCGCTTATCGCGACGGACTTTATCCATGATAATGGGTAAGATGTCATCGTGGTGTTCCTCACAAAAGTCCTGGATGTTAACTTTATCCCTTTCCTTCTGCGTTTTTTCTTTGTTCGTTGTTTTTGTGACAGTGGTCACAATTGGGGTTGTGTTAGCCACTGCGCTCATTCTTCAGAGTGATTCCTAGTGTCGGGTCCCACGGATGGCGCCAACTTGTTGATGCAAAAGTTAGGCTGGATCTGATTTGGCCCGAATAGGTAGTTATTCATGCTGAGGAACCTTATTCCTGCACCAAGTGAATTTCGTTGAGGACTCCTGCACAAGGAATAAAGAACACGCGTTAACCTTATCGTGGGAGCGGATCCCACGATTAGCCTCCGGCGTGAGAGTAAGTATATGGTTCTTGGAGAGTAATCGAGTATGATTAGGGTTTTTAGGTGATACCTCATTGATGATGATTGTTGATCCTTTTATAGGCCTCATGCTCATTAGGGTTTCCCCACAATTCGGCCTAAAACTTATCCGAAAAAACTGGGATTTGACATTATCTTGGCTTATTTAAACTAGCAGAGTATATCCCCTACTTAATTTAGGGTTATACTTCCCTGAAATAGCGCATAAATCAGTTGCATGCAGAATACAACCGTTGGAAACCGTGCCGTGAAAGCCGTGTTCCGAACAGGTGTCCGTGACCGCGACCGTGACACACTAGCGGGTCCGCGACCCGTGACCGCGATACAGGTTAAGCCCACAAAGAAGTATGGGCCGTGCCCGGTCCGTACTATACGTCATCACCTATCTAGTAAATTTTCTGTAAAAAGCTATGAGACACCTCACTGTAGATTCTCTTTACGCGGCAGATTTTTACCTTATTAAGTGAAATAGATTGTTTCCGATTAGGGCTACAATTGAGTCAACGAGAACTCGAGCTAGACAGGACTTGAGATCGGCTCGAAAACTATAAGGTAGGCTCGAGCTAGGCTCGATTGCTCGATGAACTTTAATCTTTCTGGCTTGAGCTTCTGGTAAGATTTGAATAAAGCTCGAGCTGAGCTTGGAAAGCTCGAATTTACAGACCTTGTATGTGAAAAGCAAACACATCAGTAAAGTAAAAAAAAATACACGATAAACTCAAGATTAAAGAACTAAAGAGTACAAAATATTGTAATTGTACAAAGCATTCCAGAGCACTTAGGGTATAAAAAGTCTTTCTAGAATATATATGTAATTTTTTAGCCAATATTTATATTGGAGTCTAGGATATATATAATGAAAATATATATATGTACATGAAGTTTTGAAAAGTTTGATAAAAACTCAAGCCGATCTATTAAAAATTGTTGCTTGGCGTGTTTTGAGTTTCGAGTTGATTGATTGGGTTCGGGTTGTAGTTTGATAAAAACTCGACTCGATCGTGTCAAGCTCAAGCTTGAGTTGTTTGATAAAATCTTACTATATTTGCAGCCCTACTCCCGATCAAGATGAATATTTCCTTGGAGTTTTGAATGAAACAATGCTTAAGCGATTCTATTAAAATTTGAGGAGGATTGGAGTTAATTACGGCATTAATTTGGATACGTAATTACTAGATTTAAAAAAGCCAAGATTAGGATGTTTAGTGTGATGGAGGGTCTACTAGTTCTTTATTTATATGTTTTTGATTTATTAATAGTTTAATACCTATAAGTGGTAGATCCACTAACAAGAATCAAACGGCCACTAAGACGTTTTTTAGAAGGTTGTCCGTGCACCCGCAAGTTGTACTTATAAAATTGATAGTGTATGGTCATTATGCAAATCGTTTTTTATTGCTTATTTAATTTGTCCATACTCATTTTTTATTGAAAGATAATTTGTATTACTCGACTCATGTTTCAATTAATAGATCAATAAGGCTGGTTGTAGGTCGTGACTTGCATTTTACTCTGTCACATCAGCTTTTTTTTTCCGGCAACATACAAACGATTTCTTGTCACTATAAGGCGACCTTTATTTTTTTTTCTAATTTTTTTAACAACAAAACATTACAAATTTCACACTTTCATATAAATAAAAATGACAATAAAAATATACATCAAGGACCATGGTGTAAATTATGTATTTATTAAAAAAAAATTAAAAAAAAACCTTATCTTCTACCCCACCCACACAATACAAACTCACACACACACACACACACACACATACACAAATGCAGACAAAACACAAAACAGAACACAAAACATACACAGACCCAACACAAAACACACACAGACACCACACACAAACACACATACAAACACAGACATAAAAAAAGAAAAAGAAATAATGCTTTTCATTTGCCTCGACAATAATCGAGTTCACGACCAACATACCCACTCGACCACGAGCGACCGAATAGGTCACTATGGGGGCGACCGACACCGACCGATGATCGACCGAGTCGGTCGACCTCCCAAGCAGCCTAATAAGCATTTTTAACCACAAATTTAAATTCAAGTTTAGTTATCGTAATGGTTGATCTTTTAGTTTTGGATCAATTTCATATATACTCAACTAGTTTTAATGTTCGTGTACGCACGAGGCTTAGACATTATGTTTTTTGAAAATATATGTATATTTTTTTACTTTTTTCTTTTCTATAAGTTATGTTATAAAGGATTATCGAAATCACCTGAAGAAAATAGATTCATTAAATCTTTTATATATTATATGAACTTGAGGATAATTAGTAATTTTTTTTCTTTGATTTACTTGTTTTTTGACTCGACATTGTGAGCCGACTAATCCCAGCGAAACTACCCTTTTAGGTGGCCCGGAGTCGGCTCAAATGAACCTCCGAGGCCACAAGGGGATTACTTTTTTTCTCGTTATATTCACAGCATTCACTTCCACTTTGAAAGACCGGTATTCATACTATTGTGTATGCAGTTACCAAAAAATCTTCGGGTAGATTTGGTATGTGTTTAGATAATGTTAAATCTTTGTTTAGAAGTAAAAAATTATTTACATTTTTAGTATTTTAAAATATAAAGTCTATATTTATAAAATTTAAGAGGTTATTTATTTATTTTATAAAGTCATAATAAAACTTCTAAATTTATAAATTTACTTTTAACTTCATATAATTTATTTAAAATTAAACAACTAAAGTTTTATTAATTACCTCATTTTTTTCAAGTTTTTGTTTTCACAAATTTGAAACACATATTTTTATGTGTTTTTTTTTCTCCACAAAAAATTGATTCAATTTTGACTTTTTATTGACCAATGAGATCACAAGATTTTGCTTACGTGACAAAATCAAGCAATTTGATTGGTCTAATTTTTTTCCTCATAACATTTAATCTTATACAAAACTCCAAAATGATGTAATTCTTTTATTATATAAAAGATTAAAACATAATAGTAACATATTTATTTAAAACTTGCTTTTAATATATTGTACATCATGCATTCAAAACATGTATTTTGGGTATATATGACATTTTGATTTTTAAATTAGATATATATGAAATTATTCTTTTAATTTTTATAGAACTAGCACGGTATTTGCGCGTTGCGAAAATGAATTCCAAGTAATTAATATTTCGGTGAATAATACTTTTTACTTTTACGTTTATTACAAAAATTAAATAACTTTGTGAATGACGAGAAATCGTATTATAAAGCTTATTAATATCACACGCTAAAATTTATAAGAATGCAATTTGACTATAAGCAAGTTTTCAGTAATAACATGGGCTTTTTAGTGTATAATAAGATATTGTTGGTTTTTTTTATGTGATTCCTAAATCCTAAATGGTTTTTTACAAAAATAAATGTTTATCAAACCTTTTTATCTTATAAAACAAGATTCTAAAACGTTTTTTTTATAAAAAGAATAATACCTCTTTTATATAATAGTATCATAAAATACATGATAATCCTAAAATAAATCTACAATAAAAAGTATTTTTATTATGTAAGCTTTATTCTAAACGTAAATTTTAGAACTTTTGTATATTTTCTTAAATTGTTTATGTCAAACGAAAGGTTATTTTTCATTATAGATAAACTAAATCGACTAGTATCCTATCACTTTAAACTATATAATTTAGGTACATACACGTTTGTGCATGGATATGTATCCAACATACCGTACCATTACATTTAAATAATATCCAAAGTTGTGAATATTCTTTGGCCGTATAAAACAAGGTTACCGAACTTGACCATATGAGACTTGTTCCAACATATAAGATTTAAAAATATTACAGTTGAATATTTCTAGTTTTGTTGTGTAAGACAAAAACTAACGAATAAAAAGAATAAAAAAATGGGCAAAGAGGTCCGAGTCTATCCGTACTCATACGGCATTCCAGAAGAGTTGCCAAATTTATAAGTGAACGTTGATTTAAAGTGGGACTCACATGTCGGCAAGTTCTAATTTGGTGGGTGGAAGCGTACGGTTCGTAGGATGTTGACATCAGAGTTGAAACACACACGTACGAAGGGTCCATTTTGGTTCTAAAAAGAATATTACTTTCTCCGTTTTAAAATTATCGTTCCTTATTAATTTTTTGATTCTTTTTCTTTTAACTTTGATCTTAAATATTTTTGTTTGTGTTATATAATACTTGATAAAAATTACAACTATAAAAATACATTTAAAAACTAATCAATTCATATACTTTTCATTAAGTATTTATATAACACAGACAAAAATATTTAAGGTCAAAGTTAAAAAAAAAAGACTTAAAAAGTCAATAGGGAACAATAATTTCAGGATGGATAGAGTAGTATATTTCTCCACTTGGCACTTGCAAAGTATATTTCAAACCGCAAATATATACATGTACCTACTAGACCTTGACCCTACAATCATACATATTACTAAAACCGGACGCAATAGCATAGACGACCGAATCGGTCGACGTAGGTCGTACTCGGTCGTCTCTATTGTACTTGGTCCTTGGAATTCGGTCGTCGAGGGTAGAAATGCACATATCGGTCGTGGTCACGACCATCTTGTTTGCACACCAAAATTAGCCGTTGGGCTATTTAAATAAAAAATATATTTTTTAACTTAAAAACTATAAACTTTTTATCCTATAAATACCTTATCACTTCTCCATTTTTATACACACTTTCAAACACATTCTCTCTAAATACTTTTACACATATCGTTTACAAAATGTCTTACGAACTATTTTTTGGCTCCTTCTCGGACAATAAAGATGAAGTTAATAGTGAGCTTGCGTTTTTTACGGACGCATGTACTTCGGCAATTGAAGCCTCTAAACCAAAAAGGACCCGAAACCAAGTACCAAGAGATCGATACGGAGCTCATGATCGTTTAGTGGCTGCTTACTTTTCCGAACATCCACAATATGAAGAAGCAACATTTCGTATGCGGTTTCGAATGAGCCGCCGGCTATTCACACGCATGGTTCAAGAAATAAGCGATCATTACCCTTATTTTCAAGTACATCCTGATTTTACAGGAAGAATTGGCATTTCCGTATTGGTGAAGTGTACTTCCGCAATTTGTCAAATGACATATGACACCGTTCCTGATGCTCTTTACGAATATCCTCAAATGGGTGCGACAACTCCCCGTGACAATCTCGTACATTTCTGTAATGCTGTAATGGAGTTATACGGACATGAGTATTTGCGACAACCGACATATACTGATATGGAAAAACTCTATGTTTATCACGAAGAAAACCATGGGTTTCCTGGGATGATAAGAAGCATTGATTGTACGGATTGGCCGTGGGAGAATTGCCCTCATGCATTTAAAGCTCAATTTTGTAGGGGTGACCACGGATCAGATCCTTTCATTTTATTGGAAGCACTTGCATCCCAAGACTTATGGATCTGGCATGCGATCTTTGGTGTCTCTAGGATGAACAACGACGTGAACGTTTTACGACAATCCCCTATTTTCAATGATCTAAAAATAGGGAAAGCACCGGATATTCCATTTGTGGCTAACGACGTGGCTTATTCTAGGGGATATTAACTTACTGACAGGATATATTCGGAATGGTCTGTTCTTATAAAGTTAAATAAAAATCCAGGGTCGAATGATCACAAACGAATAATGTATAAGACCGCACACGAAGCAGAACAGAAAGATGTGGAACGAGCTTTTGGTGTATTAAAGATGAAGTGTAAGATATGTAACACCTCCAAAATATGTCGCAACGGAATGGTAACCGGGGGCATTACTTCATAATACATAAGCACAAGATAGATAAAAAATGACCTCTATTTGAGTCGTTTGAAAGATAACGTTTGATTTCATTTCAAAGTTTATACAAAAGCACCATGCTTCAAGAGTTCACTAATATGAAAACGTAAAGATTTTAATACATAGCCAAATGTTCAAAAGTAATGCAGTAAATCTTTCGTGATATGAGACCGCAAAATGTGACTCAAATATGATGCTCCAAAATACTATCCCAAATAGCATGCAGTTACTGACCTGAGAAAAACATGCTTTAAAACGTCAACATAAAGTTGGTGAATTCATAGGTTTATGTAACTATAAATGTAGAACCGCAAGAGTTCAATGTGTGAAATAATGTAACACGTACAAAATCACAAAATGTAATTACGATTGCACTAAGATCATGACACTGACGCTACAACAATGTAGGTGTGCAAATTCATGCTAATAATGTGCCCGTGTAGATGTTCAACCCGCAACATCCAAAAGCCGATATGGTATACATTCGTTAGTTCGGTCGTCCGAAGCTAGTAAGCATGACTTACCCGAACGGGGATGTCAATCCCAAATAGATCTATTTATAACACACACGCTTACACAAGGTAATTAACAGTTCAAGATACTGGGCATAATGTGTTATCATTACTTAGGCAACTCGTAACATGTTTAAAAGAGTACTTGCGTCCAAATGTAAAACAAGGCATGTATCTCACCCCGAGATTTATAAAGTATTGTTATACAAGTAAAGTGGGGCTATAAACTCACCTCAATTGATGGAATTGATTTTTAGATAAATCAACTAGGAATGTCGTCGCAAAGGACCGGTATGCAACCTATTTAATTATATGTCGATTTAGAATAACGTATGAAAATATAAAACAATACACTATATTTTATCTTGTTATATCACCACCTAATAGTTTTAGACTTAGCTTATTGATGACATCAAATAACGTCACTTTATTATATCATTTATCCCATCTGTTTTGCCCACTTTTATATAATTATTGCATAATTTAGTACTTAATTGCTTTAAAGTTGATAAATGCAGTAATTCAGGAGTGTTTTGTGAAGACAAGCTAAAAGGCGCATAAATTGGAGCTAAAACGAAGATATTTGAAGATTGCTGATTTCTGACCAATACGTCGTATCCAACAAAAGAGATACGGCGTATCAGCGCCTGACTTCACAAGAAAACGCGTTTGACCAATTCCCAATACGGCGTATCCCTTCTGTCTACATACGCCGTATCCATGAAGATAACTATTCGAAGATACAGTAAATCAAGTAAATTGGGAATGATATCACTGATTTATTATGAACGTAGCGCGCACTCCAAGGAATCCAGCCCAATACGCCGTATCGACCTTGCCAGATACGGCGTATCGAGTCTTTTTCAGACACTATAAATAGAAGACTCAAAAACGAGTTTTCAGTGTGCAATATCATATTCTTTATACCATACTCATTAAAGACGAATTTTAGAAGAGAAGATCAGCCACCAAGGTCAAGCATTGATCACGAATCCATAGAAGACATCGTGTAATTTTTACTCTCTTAATCGTTCGATTTTCATTGTTTGATTACGCTTGTATAATTACAATGGTTGTGGGCTAATACCCTCGGGTATTAGCCATCTTAATGAAAGTTCAATGTTTGGTTTGTTTTAAAATCGATTTCTTAATTTATCGTTGATTGTTTAATTATGTTTATCACCTCATACTTGTTTATGTGTTTGAATATGCGACCTATCATTCAACTGGATCTAGTGATACGGACCAAGTAATCTAGATACTGGGATAGCTCTCCATATCGTGTTTTATATAACTGGACCAATAGGATCGCAAATAACGTTCTGTCTTTGTCTTTAAATTATGAGCTTAGTTCGACCGATAGGTGACCCATTTATGTTTTAGCAATCATGCTCTTAATTAACTGATAAAGATTTGAATAGTGGACTACCAGTATATAAAACACCGTCAAACAATAAGTGGGTAAAGTCCCTTTGGGCTAGGGTTTTAACAGGATCACCACTGCTTTGATTCCCTAAGATAGATTATAATTAAACTAAAGGATGCTTTATGCGGACGCGTTAATTGTGACAGGATTAATTGTGTCTAGGTCTTAGGATGATGACCCGCCTAAGTCTTAAGAATGATATGCCGCTTCAAGATAAGTAAATCATTGCACTAAAACAAACAAACCAACATTGAACCGGATTTAATATGGCTAATACAATTTTCTATCATTTGGCTTGTACCGCTTTTCTATCTTCTGATTTTCTTCTTTTGTGTTTATTGTGTATTGAATTGATATTTGTTTCCACCAAACCTGTGCCAGTCTCTCAGGCTAAAAAACCCCCATATCATTAGACAACGTCTATAGCATAGGTTTAACCAATAAATAGACTAATTAAAATAATAATAGAATATAGGATTAATGTTCCACTCTTAGTGTTTGACACCCTACTTACCGCGAACTCCATCTTGACCGGGTACACTGCTCGTTAAAGTGTTGTTTTAGGTTTGTTTGTTAAATATAAATTTAAAACTTGATAATCAAATAATTGACCCTACACGACAGCACATCAGGTTTTTGGTGCCGTTGCCGGGGAGTGAATTAATTAAACCTTATTCTTATTAGTATTTCTAACCATTAATTAGTTTAGTTTAGTGTAATCTAATTATTTAAAATCTGTTTGTATTTATTTGCATTGTGTGTTTTAATTGCTGCATTATTCAATACGACGTATTTAGTCTACTGAATATGGCGTATTAGTCCATTTCACCTTTTTCTCTATTGCAAGTTAATAACAAGTAAAATGGACGACCCAAATATCACCATGGAGGAATATATCAGACTTGAAGAAGAAAAAGCTCAAAGACGTGGTCGAACGTTTAATTGGCAAACTGCCACGTTCGGGAAACTTGAAAACTATGAAGACGAGGATGACTGTTTCATTGACATTGAAACTGAATTCCTAGCCATAGTCTTTGATAATACATTACTTCAGTCTGATCCCATGGTATGTCCTCTTAACAAAAACATGATAGATTTCAGAATATCATTAGACGAATCCGACGACAAAGACAACACGGTAATTTTTGATGAAAACGAATTTGGAAAATGATAATAACGAAATACCTTTTTCACCCAACCCTACTGTCGATTATTTTGATGATTTAGATTTCTTTAAGGATTTTGAACATGAATTTCTAGCCATTGTTTACAATGATGGTCAAACGTCTAAATCAGATTATTTAACTGAACCGATTGTAAACCCTAAACATATCGATGAATTTAATTTAAATGATAAAACATCATTGAGAAAACATGTATAATTTTGGGCGTTATCAAATCCCTCCACACTTAGCTTATTACTTGCCCTCAAGCAATCGAAGCGAGAAAATAAATCATTTATCATAACGTGGAGAAAATTTGGATAAACTTTTCAGGCATAGACATATAACATAGCACCTTACATAGGGATAGTGTTTGAATTTTTAATTCACTCATGCCACTCAGATAGGGTTTTATATTTGTGAAAAACACTCAATTTGCACAGACATAATCTAGACATCTACCATAGGCTTGTACTTAACACATAAACCTGACCGAAGAACGGAACTTGATACTGGAACGGATACAATCTTCACATGCCAAAATATAAGCCTTTATTCTTCTAAACTACTATAACACACACACACACACACACACACACACACACACACACACACATATATATATATATTGAGATTAAAGGTTTACTAAAGCTTGGCACTGAACTTCTTTATTCATTAGCGGTATTTCAACAACTTTTAGCACCAAAGGGAGTGTTTGTAAGAATAGGGACTTGCGGAATTCATTACATGTGATTAGGCTTCGGTCTAGTAAATGATGATTAAGCACAAGTTCTAGAGCTTCTAAATTACCGGCTCGCTCAAATATAATGATCAACCAATACCAATGTTCCAGAAAAGGCGACAAAGACCATATGTACACATCCGTAACGACGGAATATGACAACATCGACTACAATCAAACCTTAACTCGAACAAGCTAAAGGCATCAATTATCTTGGGTACCAAAGGTGGATACCCGAATATTCTATAGGCTTAGAATGCTCACAATTTAGTGGACTGGGTTGTGCTAGCTATAATGTCAATCCGGTTGGATTGCCTACAAGAGTAATTTATTTTTAATTTTGAAGCAATATTTTAAATTTTTCATAAAATATAATTTGGAAAATTTTTTGATCAGGCAAACCTGGAGGGGATATGAGTTCATTTTTCCTATTTGGCTCCCGCTCCCTCACTTAAGTTGAACATTGCCCTCATGTATAACCGTAAGAAGAGATAAAATAGGGAAAATTAAGGGAAAACGGTACTTCCCGGGGCATAAGAATATGTATAGCAGAGAGCTATTCTTGAGCATACTTCATAATTTTCCGTATCTTTAAGCTAAAGTACTTGCATAAAGGAAAACAAACAAAAGCACACAAAAAGAAAATATTTTTGTTGTGTTTTAAATAAAAAACATTAGTAGAAGAATGGATGAGGGACTCCTCTACTCTTAAGTGAAGTACGGTTTGCCTCCCGAGAAGCGCTTAATTTTTAAGAGAGTCTTTAGCTAGACTCGTACTTCGTGAGTCATTCTTTTGGGAAAAAAGGAGTTACTGCTTCCTTGCCTTTATCTTCTTCAGAATATTGTTTAAACGTGATGGCCATTGACTTATGAACGCCTTATCCATCTTTTCCATCAAGTTGAACATATCCGGATGGATAATTGAGTTTCACTATAAAAAAACATAAGTCCTAACCATCGAGATCAGAGTTTCGATTGTTTTAAATTTGTAATTTGGATGAAAATAGCAGAACTTGTTTCTTGTTTGAATTTCTTTTCCTCAACTAATTTTTTTGTCGTGCCAGACTTTTGTCTAGCTGTAATAGACAAGAGTTGTTCCTAAGCTTGATGGCTAAGTCGTCTAACTCGTTAACTGAAATATTTCTTTTTCTCACCAGCAGCGATGAGATATGAGTTGCAATTTTTTAGAGCCCAGTATGCACGGCGTTCAATTTCAAATGGTAAATGGCAGTTTTTTCCATATATTAGTTTGTAAGGTGTGGGACCATAGGTTTTTGACTAGTATGCGAAAACCCATAGAGCGTCATTAAGTTTTCTCACCAAATAGCAGAATTTCCTTTAACAGTTTTTCAAGAATTTTCTTTTAAAGCTCTGTTCGTGATTTCAAACTTGACCACTAGTTTGGAGGATGATATATGTGAGAAACGGTGTTACCTCCATATCCTTTTCATAGTTTTATATTTAGAAAATGTTTATACCACTCGGCATCATTGTTGGTAAAGCTTTGGCCTAATTAATACGTTATCAATAGCGACAAGAATGTATCAACATCTATAATTGGGAATGGTCCCATAAAGTCGATACCCCATATATCGAAAATTTCACATACTTGAATGTTGTTTAAGGGCATCTCATCTCGTTTCGATATATTTCCTGTCTTTTGGCATGCTTGGCATAGCGACTATATTGCTTCTTTGATGAAAGTTGGCCCAGTAAATCCAAATCTAGGACCCATTAGCAAATACGTTTTGGTCATAATGTCCACCGATTAGTCCGTGGTGACATTGATCTAAAATGGTTCTAGTTTTTGGTCCTGATACACAACGTCTAATCATCCTGTCAGAACATACCTTGAAGAGGTAGGGTTCCTCCCAAAAGTAGTGTTTGAGGTCAGAGAAGAATTTATTCTTTTGTTGGTACATCATCCCTTTTGGTATAATATCGCCCACCAAATAGTTTGCAAAGTCTGCAAACCATGGTTCATTTCTGGTGTTAATTTCCATAAGGGTTTCTCCAGGAAAATTGTCGTCAACCTCACTGTCATCACTTGACTTGTTATTGTCAATCCTAGATAAGTGATCGACAGCAACATTTTATGTACCTTTTTTATCTTTGATTTCTATATTGAATTCTTGTAGAAGCATGATCCATCGAATAAGGCGGGGTTTTGCATCTTGTTTTTTAAATAGATCTTTAAGAGTTGAGTGATCAGTGTGAACAATAGTTTTTGATAGTATAAGATAGGATCTAAATTTGTCAAATGCAAAAACTACAGCCATAAGTTCTTTCTTGGTTACGGTGTATTTTTATTGAGTTGGGTTGAGAGTTTTGCTTGCGAAGTAGATTGGGTGAAGGTTTTTACCATCTTTTTTACCTAAGACAGCTCCGACTGCGAAATCACTTGCATCACACATAAGTTTAAACGGAAGATTCCAGTTTGGGCTTACGATCACAGGAGCACATGTGAGTTTTTCTTTTAATAATTCGAATGCTTTTTGACATTCGTCATTGAATTCGAACAGAGTATCTTTTTCAAGCAGCTTAGTTATAGGTCGGGCAATTTTTGAGAAATCTTTTATAAATCTTCGGTAAAAACCGGCAAGTCCTAGAAAACTTCTAACACCTTTGATGTTAGTAGGAGGTGGAAGTTTTGAGATTACGTTGATTTTTACTTTGTCGACTTCAAGTCATGCGCCAAACACCTTGTGTCCAAGGCAATTCCTTCTTTGACCATAAGGTGACATTTTTCCAATTAAGGACAAGATGAGCATCTTTACAACGCTGAAGCATTTTATAGAGGTTGTTTAGGCATTTGTCAAAAGAGTTTCCAAAGATAGAGAAATTGTTCATGAATACTTCGACGGATTCTTCAATCATATCATGAAAGATTGCCAGCATGCACCTTTGAAATGTAGCTGGAGCATTACATAAACCGAAAGGCATTCTCCTATAAGCGTATGTACCGAAAGGACATGTGAATGTTGTTTTTTCTTAATCATTAGGATCGATAGGAATTTGGAAATATCCAAAAAAACCATCGAGGAAACAAAAATGTTTATTTCCTGCGAGTCTTTCCAACATTTGATCCATAAACGGCAAAGGGAAATAATCTTTTGTGGTTGCTTCATTGAGTTTACGTTAATGGATGCATACTCGCCAACCCGCAACGGTTCTTGTTGGAACAAGTTTATCATTTTTCGTTTGTGACTACTGTAATACCACCTTTCTTTGGTACACATTGAATAGGACTAACCCAAGGACTATCGGCAATTGGATAAATAATACCGGTATTCAAGAGTTTCAAAATTTCTTTCTTAACAACTTCTTGCATATTTGGATTTAACCTTCTCTGTTTTTGGACAACTAGTTTTTGTCATCCAGAAGTTGTATCTTGTATTTGTAGAATGATGGGCAAATATCAAGAATGTCTGTTGTTTTCTAGGAAAATGCTTCTTTATGTTTTTTAAGGACAGATACAAGTTTGCTTTTGTTAAGAGCAATGAATTGAGATGATATGATTATAGGAAGAAAAGAGGGTTCTTTCAAAAATACATATTCTAAGTTATCAGGAAGAGGTTTGAGTTCTAGATCTGTAGGAGGTTCTTCGAGAGATGTCTTGATTTTATAATCTGTGTTGATGGTGGATTTTCTTAAATTCGTTCTCTTCATCCGGACTCAGAGTCAATGTTTCATTTTTAAGCCATTGCTATAAATTTATCGAATTCAAAAAAGATTTCTTCTTCGAGAATGGTTCCTTCGATGCAATGTAGGATTTTGCTTCCTTCGTCTAGAAGAGCGTTGAAATCTTCTTCTAAGATTTCATCGATAAAATCGATACTAAAACATGCATTTTCGTTTGAATAAGAGTGTTTAATGGCAGAGTCAATATTAAAGATCATTCATTCAGTCCCAACTCCAAGATTTAGTTATTTCTGTTTAACTCAAATTACCGCATCGGCAGTGTAAAGAATGGGTCGTCCCAAGATGAGAGGAACTTTGCTATCTTCTTCCATTTTGAGAATAACAAAATCAACAGGGAAGGTGAATTTACCAACTTCAACGAGCATATTTTTAGCTATTCCAACAGGGTATTGGAATGATCGGTCGGCTAATCTTACGCTCATTTTAGTAGGTTTAAGAGTTTCGAGAGATAGTTTCGCATATAAGGAATATGGCATAAGGTTAATGCTAGCACCAAGGTCGGATAAGCATTACAGGAGAAAGTTTTATTGAATTACATGGAATAAGGAAACTTTCGGGGTCTCCAAGTTTGGGTGGAACTTTGTTTTGAAGAATGGCGGAACTTTCATCGCTTAGAAAAGCGGCATAAATTTGTTTGATTTTGTGTTTGTTGCTTATGAGTTCTTTGAGAAATTTGCCATAGTTAGGCATTCTGGCTAAGACGTCGACAAGAGGTACGTTGATTCGGACGGTTTCGATTATGTCGAGGAATTTTCCGTATTGGGCCTCTATTTTTTCTTTTCTAAGGCATTGAGGATATGGGATTTTTGGTTTGTATGGTTTGGGTAACGGTGTTTCTTTGACTGGTTTTGAAGGTTGAGTTTTTGGTTGAGGTGTAGGTTCATCGTCTTCATCATCGCTATCGAAGTTGATAGGGGTTTTAGAATTGTTTTGTTGATCATTTGGGTTGACTGGTGGATCATAGGATTTACCACTTCTTGTGAATACGGCATTCACTTGCTCATTATGAGATTGCGGTGGTTGATAGGTTTTAGAGTTGTTACCTCGTGGGTTTAGTTGAGTGTTGCTCGGAAGAGATCCAGAAAGTCGACCAGATTGCTTGTCAGCGAGTCTGTAGAACTTAGTTTCAAGGTTTTGGATTGAAGCTTGATGATTTTTGGCTACTGTTTTGAGTTGAGTTTTGAGGTCAATGAATGTCTCTTTGATAAAAGCGTTGGTTGATTGCTGAGATTTCATGAAATCGTTGAATTGTATTTGAAGATCATAGGATTTATCATCGGTGTTGGATCGGTAGTTGTCTCGGTTGTAATCATTACATCCGCTTAAACGCCAATTATCAC
Organism: Tanacetum coccineum; assembly: GCA_026074375.1. NCBI lineage: Eukaryota > Viridiplantae > Streptophyta > Magnoliopsida > Asterales > Asteraceae > Tanacetum > Tanacetum coccineum. The sequence goes on along the minus strand of BQNB010019348.1, from coordinate 2,457 downwards.
GATTCGAGTCTCGGTCGCGGTAATCATTATAAAAATGAGTCTTACGGAAAGTTTGCATAAATTTAGCCTCTTCTTCACGAGACATAGGTATGTCATCATCGTCAAGATTGGGTGTTGGTTGTTTTGCACGAGATTGGAGTTCATTGTACTGAGCATCCATTTTTATGGTCATGGCATCCATTTGGGCCATAATTTTGTCAGTGTCGGAATTCCCGTTATCTTCAGCGGCGAAAGCAACGGTTTTCTTAAGAGTTGATTTGGTTTTTTGATTTTTAGCCCAGACGAGCTTGAGTAAGACTTTATCTTCGAGAAGCTGATAAGCTTGATTTGGTGTTTTATAGTGGAAAATACCACCGGCTGCGGCATTTAGAACTTTTTGGGTTATTTAGTTGAGACCATGGTAAAAGATTTTGATAATATTTCCTTTGGAAAGATTATGACCATGGCAAATTCAGAGCATTTCCTTTATATGAAGCCAAGCATTGGTTAGAGATTCATTTTCATGTTGGGAAAAGGCACGAATTTCTTTGAGGAGTCGGTCAAAAAGAGTCGGTGGAAAGAATCGGCTAATGAAAGAGGTTCAAAGTTCATCCCATGTTTCGATAGTTCCTTTGTTGAGTTCGTCAAGCCATGTTTTTGCTTCTTCAGTGAGTGATAGGGGAAACATCATTAAGCGGACAACTTCATTCTTGGTATCTCTGTATTTAAACATATCGCAGATTCTGAGGAATTCATAAATGTGTTTATGAGGATCGGTTTTGGTTCTACCATCAAATTAATTTCCTTTGACGAGAGACAAGTGGTTACCTTTAATGGCAAATTCGTTTGCGGTTTCAGGAATAGTAATTGCGGAACCGGGAGTCAGAGCGATAACACAGTCGGTAGCCTACATGGGTTCATCATCCATTGGATTGTAATTTCGAAGAATATCAAGAAAATGACGGAAGTAATTGATGTTGAGAATTGGCGGATAGACAATTCTCGGGTGTTGAGGTGGATTGTTTCTTTGATCGAATGGAACTCTTCTGTTTCGTCGACGAAGTCTTCGATTCAGAGTACGTTCAGGTTCAGGTAATGGTTCAACAAGTTCAGAATTGAAAGCACGTGTATGCATCCAAAGGAGAATTGGTTTGGGTCAGTTTGCCAGAAAACAGTACGGTGATTTTTTTTGAAAAAAAGAGGGGAGTTAAAATAATTTTCCAGAGTTGACTACAGAACAACTTAAAAATCCCCGGCAACGGCGCCAAAAACTTTGATGTGTTTCAAAAGCTTTAAATTTATAATGACTGAAAATACCAATTTTATTATAGGGAAACACGAGTAAAAGTATAACCCACGTATGTAGTATAATCTTTTTAGGTAAGACCATGTCGTCCACAGGGATTTGAGTAGTGTTTAAACAATCGGAAAGAAAATAGACTTTAACAACTTTAAAAATAACTTTTGTTTTACCAGTGATAATAAAGATGACTACTCGGATAGTTGAGAATAATTTATAAGTAGTGGTAATGAATAAGACCTCGAAGATGGAACTTTTAACTTATAAAAAGGTTTTCTCGTCAGAAAACGTTTTCACAATTTAACTTAATTAACTTAAGACTTATATTTAGTTGGCTAGACCAGATGTGTCACTCAAATGATCTAGTTACTTATTATATCAAAGCTCATTTTGTTTATCAATTTAGGGAAAGTGGATTTCTTGACACAGACGATAAAACCATAGACAAATCTTTAAAACCATATAGATCATAACAGGTCTTTTGACCTATACCGATACGATTATAAAATCTAAGTTGATAAGCAAAACCGACAAGATAAGATATAATAAGGGTGCAACATAAGCTTGAAATTAATGAGATCACAATCATACCAAACACTTATTCATTATCATAACTTCACCGAGTAGTCATGAGAGAATTAGCCTCTCATGGCTATGTAGTTCATAACATAACTTGACTCAACAAGAAACTTTTTTATTTCAATAAAGTAAGATGATATTCTTCTTCGTTCTTGGTTGTTTGATCTTGAATCTTCAAATTGTATGGTGTTTATGCTTGGGAGAAGGGTTTGAAAGGGTTTAAGATATCATAAGGGTGAGAGAGCGTGTGTGTGATATGAGGGAATATGTATGAAGGGATGATTTGTGGTGAAAATTCTTTTCCTATTTATAGGATGATTTTAGGGTGAAAGTGCGATGCACAATTTTATAAGTGCGGCACACAATTTTATAAGTGTGGCGCACTTGAGGTGTTAATGCGATAGTATTTATTAACTCATTTAATTTTCATAGCCAAATGGGAAGTGCCGCGCACAAAGTAATTTGTGCGGCGTACTTGAGGAGTTAATGCACTAGTTTGACTAAGCCTTTAATTCTTTGACTTTAAGGAGAAGTGCGACGCACATTGGGTAAGTGCGGTGCACATTTGCACTTTTCAGCTTGAGACTTTATCTTTTTTC
>BQNB010019347.1:52026-66961 GCA_026074375.1 Tanacetum coccineum | reverse complement strand
TTCTCCTCTGAAAATCAACTTTTATGGTTTAGGTATCAAAAATCTAATTTAGCACACTTAAAACTCGTTTTTGAGTTTTTTTATTTATAAGGTCTGGAATATGGTCAATACAGCGTATCGAAAGGCTTTGATGCGGTGTATTGGGGATTTCTTAGAGTAGGGACCATGTTCGATATCTTCCAGAATATTTTATTTCCATAGCTTGAATACGGCGTATTGGTCTTTCCGGATACGGCGAATTGATCTTGTTTCCTTCGTGGTCTTTTGTGAAGTGCAGGCACAGATACGCCGTATCTTTCGTGATGGATACGGCGTATTGGTTATCAGAACAGTAATCTTTAAATGTCTTTGTTTAAGCTCGAGAATGCGTGCCTTATTGCTAATCTTCACCAAGTACTCCATAATTACTGCAATTCTCAAATACAAACGATTAAGTAACAATTATTTGCAATAATTAAACTAAATGGGTTATTTACATAGGATAAATGATGCTATAAAAATGACGTAATTTGATGTCATCGGTTACAAAAATCCTTGTTTTCTCAAGAAAGCTATCAAGCACAACCCCAAGTTGTATAATGCTGATTTTCTTAGCAATCCTTCTGTGCATGCATATGTTTATGATTATGAGGAAACCATTGAACTTGCTGCCTTGAGTCAAGAAAAAATGAAAGCAAAAGAGATCAACCAGTTGATTACACAAAACTAAATATATCTTTATGATCACTTTGTTCCTCAAAAAGAAATTTCAAAAGAAAAAAATATTTTTCACACACTTCCACAATTGGTAGTTCTTTCCAAAAAGATTTTTCGTATGCAAATACTCTAACACCTAACATTCCGAATAAGAGTCATGCAACATGATATTTTTCAGTGTTTAAATATGTTATTAAGCGTCTTGATGATATATTGAGAAGAAAAACTAACGTTACGAAGTTGAGCTTTCATTACGGAAGTGATCATAAAATAATGGAGGTGTTTGAGAAAGAAGTAAAATTAATTTCTCATCACTTGAGTCTTTGCACAACAAACTTTTAAATAGAACTCACAAAGTAAGTGAAAGAAATGACAAGTGTTTTTGAAACACTGGAACGAGAATTACATGAAACTTCAAGGAAAAGCGAGAATTTTAAAAATGATTTTGATCGACTCTTGGAGATAGTAATCAATTATGATATTATAAATATTTCCATGCATTCTTATGATTCTTCACTTGTTGATAATGCATTTGTCGAGTTAGAAAATGAGAACTTAAAAGCTAAAAATGAACGAATCTTAAAAGAGTAAAAAGATGTCCAAGAAAGTTTGGTAAGATGAACTGCAAAACTTGAAAAATATTTTCAAATATTTCAAGCTCAAAGAATTGCTTTTGAATTAGAATTACAACACAAAGAAGAAAATTATGTTTATGAAAACTCTTGGACATTAAAATTAGAACAGTTTGATGATGAGAGTGTGTCTTTGGAATTTCAAGTAGAGTCTTTAGCAAAACAAAATGAACATTTAAAACTTGAATAGAAAAAGCTTTATGATTCCATCAAAAAAAACGGGCTCAAACAAAGAAAGAGATTAATGAAATGATTGAGAATGTTACTCAAAAGACATATGAATATGGGAATGTAAGATCAAAGAATCAAGATCTTTTGATAACAATTATTGATTTGAAATAAAAGTTAAGAAATGCTGAGAAAGGAAAGTCTGTGTACACTAAGTTTGAAAATCCATCACTCTTAGGCAAACCCATAACTCATAAACCATTGACTACTGATTCAGTTCAAAAATCTAGGTTTCCTCCTAAGGTGGTTGAGAAACAAGTTTTATCAAAACCAGTCACTTTACAGACGTTACCTAAGAATGAAAAAAATTTCACACGTAGCACAAATATCATTGCACCAGGAATGTACAAGATTAACACAAAAGATAAGCAAGAAACATGTGTGCATAAAAAGAAACCTAGTGTGATTGCTTCAACTTCTACATGAGAAATGATTTGAAGAATAGTGTCTTACAAAACACTAAGAGTATAAGCACTTCTAAGTCGTCAAAGAAAGTGAAGGATCATGTTAGGAACTTGAATAAAACACATATTTCACCTAGTTTGCATATTAATTCGGTTGAATGTAATAGAAAATTAGATGTAAAGAATGTTAAACGTGTGAACGCTTTAAGCGCGAATGTTGATGTATTATGTGTTTCTTGTGATAAATCAGTTTTTAGTGATAATTATGGTAAATTTGTTGCTAAGTATATGTTATATGTGAGTTCAAGAGCTGAGAGAGCCTTATTTACTACACCCATATATAGCTGTGAAAACTAAGTCTTTTGTTGCTACACCTATAGCTGCAAAATCTAAGACTTTTGTTGCTACACCCATAGTTGCTAAACTAACCCCTCTAGTTTATAACCAATTTAGAGAACCTAGTAGCTACATGAAGAAAAAAGCACAAATGAGTAGAAAGTGGGAAAGATGGTTGGAACAAAACTAAAATTTAGTTGGTCACCCAAGAACAAATCTAAACAAATGAGTCTGAGTGTGTCTAATAGTAAGGATAAAAGTTTACCTCACTCTAACACCTCGGCCCCCATTCAGAAATGGGTAGTCAAAACATACATTCTTCCATCATTGTCTTCTTCATGTGTTGCAGGTGATTCGTGGATCGTAGATAGTGGATACTCCAAGCATATGATAGGAAACCTTAAACTGCTAAGAAACTTTGTTGAAAAGTTCATGGAAATTGTCTGATTTTGAAATGATCACATCGCTGCTATCACGGGTTATGGAGATTTTGTTCACAGAGACATTACTATTTGTCATGTGTATTACGTTGAGGGGCTTGGACACAATTTCTCAGTTGGACATTTTTGTAATGGAGATTTAGAGGTTGCATTTCGGTAAAAAAACGTGCTATGTACGCAATTTGGAAGGTATGTATCTTTTGACAGGGTCGCGAGTCAAATTTGTATACTATCTCTAATTCCAATATGGTAGCTTCTTCTCCAGTTTGTCTAATGTCAAAGCCTCTTCGAGAAAGTCTTGGTTATTGCATCGATGTTTATCTCATTTAAACTTCGCTACCATAAACCAACTCGCCAAATAGGACATGGTCGTTGGTCTTCCAAAATTCAAGTATGATAAATATCATCTATGTTTAGCTTGTGAGTAGGGGAAAAGTAAACAGACCACTCATAAATCAAAAGTTGTAGCTAGTACTGATGAATGCTTGCAGTTACTACATATGGATTTATGCGGTCCAATTAGGGTGTAGAGTATTAATGGCAAGAGGTATATTTTAGTGATTGTCGATGATTATTCTCAATATACTTAGGTTTACTTTCTTCGTAAAAAGGATGAGACACCGAAGGTGATTATCAACTTTTTAAAACCAATTCATGTAAGTTTACGTGCCAGAGTTAGAACAATTCGAACAGACAATGGTACGAAGTTCAAGAATGAAAAGTTGAAATCACATTATGAAAAGGTTGGCATCACTCATCATATATCCATTGTAAGAACTCTAGAACAAAGTGGTTTCGTTGAAATACAAAACAAAACCTTAGTTGAGGTTGCAAGAACGATGTTGATTATCTTTAAATCACTAGATTACCTATGGCATGAAGCTGTTGTAACTGCAAGTTTTACTTGGAATCACTCATTATTTCGCACCTGATACAACAAAACACCATATGAGCTTGTCCAAAATAGAAAACCGAATATGCAGTTCTTTCATGTGTTTGGTTCTCTTTATTACCAAACAAATGATCGTGAAAATCTTGTAAAGCTCAAGCCAAAAGCTTGCATTGGAATCTTTATTAGTTATTTTGAACAGTGAAGGGGTTTCCGAATATATAACCGCCGCACAAGGAATATCATGGAAACGATTCATGTGTGATTTGATGAACTTACAGTGATGGCATCTAAACAAAACAATTTAGAACCCGTGCCTAACAGCTTGAACTTTGAATACTTTTAGGGGAGAACTCCAGAAGTGTCAACTAATTCTGTTGCTTCTGATATTCCTAATAATAATGACACACCTTCATCGACAACAATCATCGTTGATAAAGATGAATCTCCACTTATTGTATCCACTTCAAATGAACCAACAACTCCACAATCAAGTGATCTTGCTGTAAATAATAAGAAACACTAGCTAAATGAGATGATCCGGAGGTCAGGGAGGATTTAACAAGAACTTAGCCATGTTAGATTAAGTGAGAGAAAAAAGGAAAGATGTGTATGTTTTTTAGAGAGAAAAAGAACACACATACTTTGGTGAAATGATACAAATGAATCCTCACCCCTCCATGGAAGTATGGAGGGTGTATATATAGGTCAAGACAAGGGAAACTATTCTAACTTAACAATTCTAGTCCCTGCAGGTCTTGCCTATTGATAACTAGTGTAATTCCAGATAAGTCAACATATTTTAAGGCAAACAATCTTCCCCCAATATGTGGACATATGGAATTACTTACAATGTTCCTATCAAGTATAATTACAACACAAATAAAGTCTTCCAAAGCACTTCCAAATCTGAAGTTGTCTTCTGAGTTCTCCTGGTCTTGAAACTTGTACTCCAGCTTGGATCTTCATTGTCTTTACTTGTTCTGGAACCATTGTAGTATGCATGAACTAGATTAACTTCCCCTTAATTCATGCAGCATGTCTTGAAAAGCCTTCTTCATAGACTCTTTTTTGGCAAAGTTTCTGAATCAGCTTCCCCCCAAACCAACATCCCTATCTTAAGCAGATTCTAAAACTTTGATGTAGCTTCAACCATCTTCTATATGTCATTAAAGTGCACAGCGGAATTTTATAGAAGAAGAAGTAAGAGCACACCAAATACCACTGCTACTCATTAGGTCTTGGTGAATATTCGTTCGGGGGTACATGCGAGAAATCAGCAATAATTCTTCTCACGTATGAAGAATACTTCACAAACCATATTAAGTAAAGTAGTATATACTACTTCCCCCTGGAAGTTTACATGGTAACATCAAAGTCAACTAAGTCCCGAATGTATACATTTATATACTACTTCCCCCTGGGAGTTGACTTGGTAACATCAAAGTCAACTAAGTCCTGGATGTACACATTTTCTCCCATGATGGTTGCGAACTCTCGGAAGCATCATTGTCGTGTACGTCTATATACTCGAGAAGTTTTTGTCTAAAGCACAATATTGAAATCCAAACGAACCATTACTCTCTTGACTTCATAACCCGTAGTAGGAAATGAAGCAAGAATCAAGAAAACTTGGTATAATCGTCTTTATATGAATGGATCTTGAAGAACTTTGAGAAATTTCGCTTAGACATCCCATGAGAAATTGCTGAGAAAACTCAACCCTTTAACTCTCAGGCTAACTTACCAACCTCGCTTCGGATCGCTATTATTGAGACCTACTTGGGTGAAGTAAACCCGATATACCAAACTTGAAAAATGAAGTACAATCCCCCAAATTTAGTTACTTAATCTTGCACTTTTGTTGATTAAAGGACAGTGCAAGATTAAATCTAAAAGTAACTTTATTACCCCCATCAAAAGTATAAGAAGTACAGAACCCTCTTGATATTATCCACAATGTACATCTGCGTGTGACAATGAGTACTACAATGTAACTCCTTTAAGTGATAGGTATAACTCATGAGCACTATAATGTAACTCCTTACATCAGGAAATAACTAGATAATCCAAGTCTTATTCATAAGCTGTATACGTTCAAGCAAGTCATCAATCGATAGATTGGGTTTGAAGAAAAGGGGTACAAAAGTAGAAGGAATTCTCGAGATAAAAAAGTACGATCGCCTTCGTGAAACCCACATTCAGTCTTAAATGAAGGAAACCCAAATCAACTCCGTGATCACTTGTCATCGTAATTCGAATCTTTAGCCGTTTGTTGTTTTAGTGAATCTTATTCGGATTGTTTTAGTGTTATGTATCGTGTTTATTGTGTTGTTGTTCGAGAATGTTATTTAAATAGGGCAAATGTTATTTTTTGAATTGTCATCAACGAATAAACATTGTCTTGTTCAATTTGTCATGATAGTGTTTTATTCCCGGCTCAATCCATTAACATAAGCCAAAAAATTAGGTACACCATAACCAATTTTGGCTTAATAAAATTCACAGCCTAATATCCATCTCAATTTATATGAAACCCACTCCTAAATTCTAATACTCAGCCCAATAAATCGTACAACCAAGTCCCCGATCCCAAATTATATTCCTAAATCTACTTATCTAATATGAACTTTTTGTAAAGCCCCAGTTGAAAAATAATCAATCTCAAATTTTTTAGGCCCGGAGTGAAGAAACAAAAAAAAAACACCATGAAAACACGGCCTGTTTATATTACCAAATAGACAACTACCATATTACCCCAATTTCATTCAAAAGAAAAAAATTCTAGCCCATGTCATTTATGAATTACCAAAACTAGGCCCAAGTTTAGATAAAAGCCTGGTCTACCATGAGTCCAAATGACTTGATCCAAGAGTTGATTATGGATATATAACAACTTTTGCCCTAATTTATCTCATACACTAATCAGTTATCTCCCTAAACATAACGCCCTCATCCTTATTCTCCCCAAAATCAGATAAATTCCATCTCTTCAATTCTTAAAATTCTCATAGCCATCAATATCTCATTACCTAACCTTTTCTACAGTCACAACTCATACGAGTCATAATAGGTAGCCATGTGTTTCTTTTATTATTAATTCCATCTTTGCTTATATGACTATAATAACCCGAAATTTTCACCAATGTAATATCTCTCTGTTATATAATATATCACTTTTTCACAGGGAAATTTTTGCTTTAATCTCTTATTATGCAACGTAACTTGCATAACTAAAGTTAAAAAGCTCACGCAATCTACCTGTGACAATCATATATGTCAAGCAAACATCATAACATGTCAAGTCAATGATCTATTATCCATTTTATCATAAACATTAGCCATTTAACAAAGTATTCATGACGATATTATCAAATGAGCATAAACTGTTATTGTTTATGCCTAAACCCTAATTTCATGTAAAGTTAACATTCAAAATGAATGTACAATCAATCAAAACACATGAACAAGTAATATAACATCTTAATTGAATATACTTTCCTTCTAAAAATAAGGTACAAGTCCTTTAAAGCTTAATGTACAAGTCATTAATGCACGATATCTAAAATAACCATTTTACCTCCATTTTCCTAAGAAATCTTGTACAATCTATTAAGTACAAGTTACAAGAAATCAATGCACTTCATTTACAATCCATATTCATTCTCATTTCATAAAATTATACGAATTCAAACCTAGACACCCTAACCCAAGCTAAATACTAAACCGAGACCCGTTTCTTGGTTTTTATCCGTTTTAAACCTCAACCACTACTCAAATAAGTTGTAATTACTCAAACTACAACATTATAAATCACAATCCATCATTATATTTTCATTATAACAACAATGTACAAGAATTAAACCATGAAAACCCTAGTTCGAACCCTAACTCTAACCCACGACCCATTTAACCAATTTCACCCATTTTAAACACGAGCCACTAATTGAAATGTGTTATAAACTCTTAATACAAGTCTTACATTCCCTAATCTATCATTACTAATCCATTGTACATGAAAAATGAGCTAGAAAACCCTAACCCGTGCCTATTGAACCCGCATACACCTTTTTCTTTATTTGACCCATTTTAAACACTAACCATGCATACAAGCACCACAATGACTCACCTCATTGCTTCCATAGCAGCTTACAATCATGTCTAGCTCCCTTGCTTGGTGGTAGAAGCTCCACATCCTTCTCTTGGGCTCTAAGCTTGCCACGGCACCACAAGGATCAAGCAACACTTCAAGCTAGTTTTTAGGCTTGCCAATTCACATCATAGACTCACCACATCAACCCTTAGCTACTCCACATGTCCAAGGCCTGGTCTCTAAGCTCCTTTAACCTCCAAGGCCTCATTCGACTATAAAAGGGGCTTCGCACCCTTCATATCAACTCATCCCCCACATCTTCTCTCTATAACCCACAATAGCAGCAAATCTCTGCTCAAGAAGTTCCTAAGAGGTCCCAAGAACAATAATCAAGAGAAAGATTGAAGCCTTGAAGCCCCGAAGAAGAAAAACTAGGCGTACGAGTACATTTTGACCCATACGACCCGTTTTCCTCCATTTTCGATTCTCAAAGCTCAAACCCAGGTTATATAATCTTCATACCTGCTCCTACATTCATATAATACTCATATGATCATGCATGAACTCATGTTAAAGCTTCTTAACTAAAATTCTATGCGTTTTCTTGTTTTGATCCAAAACCGAATCCATAAACCCTAATTTTGTGATTTTCTCTAATATAAAAGTTATAATGACTAAATATTGTTATAATCCATCTTAACTAATGTTAATATAACCACTTTATTGATTCTTGATAGAATTTGAAATTAAAAACCTACGCGTTTTTGTTTTAAAACCCTAATTCGACCCGTTTTGATTTCCGGCTTAACGAATTGTTATTTTGAACTTTTGTTACGTTAAACCTTCGTATTTTATCTTATATTAATAAGCTATAACCTGTAAATTACTTTTCATATTGAAAAATATCATTATTATGGATTTTGGACTTGTTTTGTAAATCATTTTCATGCAAGGGGTATATCTGTAACTTTTGAAAACTTATAAGTACAAGGACTATTTTTGCCATATTTCTAAAGTTATAACTATAGGGGTCTATTATGTCATTTTCAAAAGTACAAGGTTTACTTTGTACATCTTTTAAACTAGAAGGACCAAACTTGTAAAAGTAAAAACTCCAAGGGTATATTTTGCCATTTTTCATTCTTAAGGGTCTAAAATGTAACATTTTGAAAAAGTGTAGAAATGTGTTCAAAACCTTATAAGACATAACTTTAATTAACGCTTGACGTGCTTATCATTTCCAGTTATTGAGCAAAACGCTTAAAACCGATTATGTTATAACTATTATATAATTCATCATCGATGTGCTTTTAAAAATCCTTTTTTAAAGATAATTGTCCCGAACTCTTTTTCGTATCAAAATACTTAGGGAGTCAGCTTTTAGAAGCTAAAGCTTCATATTAAAGGGGGTGGGTTTTCATCTTGGTATTACGTTCTGACTGAGTTGTTGGGTTTACGTTTTAAAGTTGCCCTCCTAGATCCTCTCAACGGTTACTGAATGACTTCTAAAATTGATGGCTCCTGAACGGTGTTAACAATAATTCCAAATCTCCAATCAAACTCATAACAATATTAAACTCTTAGAACCAAAGTTCTAGAGTACAATCTTCCTAAGACTTGACATATTTACTCAGGTTGCGTGACGTAGGCTTTGTATGGTTTAATATCATTTTGATATCACTTTACATTGTTTTAAGATTGTGATAAAGTCGTCAGCTTTCATTTTGAAATATTTATATACAACCACTATCTGGTGAAGTTATAACCTCGCCTTTACTTATTTTTAATGTTTTGATAAACCCGCTGAGGGGGATACTTGCTTGTTACAATCTCTTTTACATACTCGTTTATCTTATACCATTGTGGATTACTTTTCAAAGGAATTACTTAAAGAGTTCATGACCACTTTTCAATCTTTTTTAATACTTATAAACCTGTGAAAAATTGCTATAAAACTTTGAATTACATGTGTTTTTTCTAAACTATACGCTATCTGATTTATTATTGCATAAAAGTACATGGAAATAGATGGTTCTTCGGGTGCGGTAAAGACTCCATTATCTCTTTGTGGATATATTCTCAATATCTTCTTTGGGTATAGGTATATCCCTTTGGGTAGTATTACCCAATATCTCTTTGGGTTAATATCTCCCAATATCTCTTTGGATTATAGCATTCTTAGTATCTCTTTTAATGTGAACTTCTACTTTGTTCGGGTTGATATGATAGAGGCTCTTTTAGTTCTATAAAGTTTATATACGTGATTCATGAGCTTAAGGCAATAATACGTTTTTCTATACATAAATTGTTACTCAATGAATTAATAATATTTCTTCCATGATTAATAGTTACCTGCATTGGCGAATATTTCCTTTATGATATCTTGTATTCAACTATTACATTTCAAACATATGAATTTCACTCAACCTTTGTAGTTTGGACCTTTTTATTGCATGTTTTATCTCGGGGTAGGAGGTTATGGTTTGTTATTAATGAGCAGCAACTTATGGTATGGACTTGAAGATGAAGATGAACAAAAGTTGTTTCTTTTTAGTTGTTATCACGTCACTTTTTATGTTTTTTCTAGATTTTGGACCTTATTTTTTTTTAGTTTGCTTTTTGCCTTTGTTATTGCTCTGATTTTTAGGAATGATAGTATATATTTTAAAACGTCTCCTTTGAGTAGTTTGTCTATGATTGTGATTGTTGTACTAATGAAGTTATTGTAATATCCCCAGAATCATTTAGCTTCCGCTGCCTATATTTGTAAAAATTAGGGGTGTTATGTTACAAGAATGGTTATTCTGAGAGCCTCTTCCCCATGTATCAGAGCCTATGGTTAAGAGAACAAGGTTTTATTTTTAAAATTTAACTATAACTACTTTCTTTTTCCATTAATGTCCTCCGTTGCTTTGCACTAACTTTCTCCGTGCCACTGTAGTTTCCAGAATAGTATGTGTAAGAAATTTCCATGGTAGATAATACATCACTATTATATAAATAACTTATGTTATTTCCACTGGATTATTACAGTCATGTCTTCGTCCCCTCATTCTACTATCACTTCATCTGCATTTGATATGGAAAATGCTTTTTCCACTATGAATATTTATAACTATACCTCGGCTTCATCGGGAAGCACTTCTTTTAACTCTTCGGAAGATTCTAGGGATGGTATGATCCCACCAACATCCTCACTTTTCTATAATAATCCGTATTTGAAGGACGTGCAAGCATTTTATGCTAAAGAATCACCTATTCCACCACCAGATCCTATTACTCCACCAGTTATTTTAACTCCATCTCCGGTATTACCACCATCACTACTGTTTGATCCCCGATATTTCTTTGTTCCTGAAGAATTATTACCACCTAAGAAGCAAATCCATTCCCCATCTTCTTCCTCAACTACGTTATCTAATTCATCCCGGAAGCAAGCCTATAATCTAGAACCACCATCTTTCTCAGTCTATACTCCTACCCCACCTCAGATATTTGAAATAGGAAAAAGTTCTATCAAGGAACATCTGAAGCATCATGAGAAACAAATCGAAGATATTTTATATTACTTAGAAGAACTTTCTTTTCACCGCATTGAGAAAATGGAAGAAAGACTTGTTAATGGTTGGATAATCATACCAAGAGATTTTGATGAAGTAAAAACCAAACTTAAGGAAGCCCGTACACAGATACTTGAACTACAGAAGAAGCATATGGGACAGAGAGACAAGATTGCTTTTGTTCGCTTTAGGATTTCTGATTTAGAAATGACCCTTGAGGATATCCAAGATCGCCATCAATTATATATGAAGAATCTTATGGGACACACTTCATAAGTTTAAATACTAAGCTATTATCCTTGTCATCTATTACTTTTATCTAGAATCCCACCACGAGACATGATGATGTAAGATATGTAAGAAAAAGTTATCCATGAAATAATAAAGTAGTGATTCCATTACACCTTGTTATCTGATGATATCAAAGCTCGACATCGTTTGTTAATCCCATTAGTTCTACATACTCGTCTCATACCTTTGAAACACTTATTATCATAGGAATGCAACAATAAAGATCCTCGACTGATAATATGGGCATCAGTGCAATTAATGTCTCATTATTCTTCTCGATATTTCTTATGATTTTGAAAAATCATATCATCTTCTACACATCACCATTTTGATATCATGTTTTATGCTTAGGTAGGATGATTTATAATCATCTTATTGAAATGAATTAGGACGCTTCTTCATTTGAATAAGGAAATTATAAACCACCGAACTATGAATTTATAAATTCTCAGTTACAAGGATTGGGACGCCTCTGTTTGTAAATGAAAAATTATAAATGAATGGGCTTAAGTATGACATTTGTACAAACAAATTTCTTTCAATCTGTTTGTACAAATAATTCCTTTTCTTCATTTAATCATTATCATTATACAATTAAGTCTCTAGTCATCAATCTGTATCCAACATGATTAGCAACTCTCTTACAATTCATAATCATTCCTTAACATCACTCTGGCATTCAACTAAATCTCAGGACGAGATTTCTGTAAGGTTGGGGGACTATAACAACCCAAAATTTTCACCAATGTAATATCTCTCTGTTATATAATATATCACTTTTTCACGGGGAAATTTTTGCTTTAATCTCTTATTATGCAACGTAACTTGCATAACTAAAGTTAACGAGCTCACGCAACCTACCTATGACAATCCTATCTTCATATATATCAAGCAAACATCATAACATGTCAAGTCAATGATCTATTATCCATTTTATCATAAACATTAGCCATTTAACAAAGTTTTCACGACGATATTATCAAATGAGCATAAACCGTTATCGTTTATGCCTAAACCCTAATTTCATGTAAAGTTAACATTCAAAATGAATGTACAATCAATCAAAGCACATGAACAAGTAATATAACATCTCACTTGAATATACTTTCCCTCCAAAAATAAGGTACAAGTCCTTTAAAGCTTAATGTACAAGTCATTAATGCACGATATCCAAAATAACCGTTTTACCTCCGTTTTCCTAAGAAATCTTGTACAATCTATTAAGTACAAGTTACGAGCAATCAATGCACTTCATTTACAATCCATATTCATTCTCATTTCATAAAATTATACGAATTCAAACCTAGAAACCCTAAACCGAGCTAATTTCTAAACCGTGGCCCGTTTCTTGGGTTTTATCCGTTTTAAACCTAAACCAATACTCAAATAAGTTGTAGATACATAATTTACAACTTTACAAATCATATTCCATCATTATATCACAAATGTACAAGAATTAAACCATGAAAACCCTAGTTCGAACCCTAACTCTAACCCGCGACCCATTTAACCATTTTCACCCATTTTAAACACGAGCCACTAATCAAATTATGTTATAAACTCTTAATACAAGCCTTATAATCCTTAATCCATCATTACCAATCCAATACACTCGAAAAATGACCTAGAAAACCCTAACCCGTGCTTAAATAAACCCGCCACCCCTTTTCTTTGTTTTCTACCCATTTTAACATTTAACCATACAAACAAGCTCCTCCATGACCCTCCTACTTCCTCCCTAAGCTGCTTACAAGCATCTCCTTTGAGTCCTTGGTCACAAAATAGGCCACATCCTTCCCTTGTTGCCCAATCTTACCCACGGCTGAAACAACACCACATCACCATGCCAACACCTCCTATCTACTATCCTAGCTCTTCCTTGTCACCTCCTAGACCTCCCTAATCAGCACCCTCCTTATCTTGACACCACATCCTCCTAAACTTGCCCACCAAGTAGTTCGACCCTATAAAAGGGGTGTAACCCTTTCCATTTAAACTCACACCTTCAACTCTTCTATCTTTCTATCAATGGAGTTATAATCTGATCAAGGAAGTCCTAAGAACATAAGTTAAGCCAAGAGTTCAAGCTTTGAAGCCCTGAAGCTCAAAATCTAGGCGTACGAAAGCGAGTAACCCATTTTCGACCCATTTTGACCCATTTTCGATCATCAAAACTCATCCCAGGTTCTATAACTTTAAATCTGATTCTATACTCTTTTTAATGTCATATGATCATATTCAATCTATTTTTGAAAGATTTAAACTCAAAACCATGCTCGTTTTCCTTTTTGATCCAAAATCGTACCCCTAAACCCTAATTTCTTGTTTTTATTTAATCTAAAAGTTATAATGATTAAATATTGTTATAATCTATCTTAATTAATGTTATTATAACCATTTTATCAAGTCTTGAAAGAATTTGAATTAAAAACCTATGCGTTTTTGTTATAAAACCCTAATTCGACCCGTTTTGATTTCTGGCTTAATGAGTCATGATTTTAAACTTTTGTTACGTTAAAAACATAATATTTTAGCTTATATTAATAATCTATAACCTGCAAATTACTTTTCATTTTGAAAAATATCATTATTATGGATTTTGGACTTGTTTTGTAAATCATTTTCATGCAAGGGGTATATACTGTAACTTTTGAAAACTTATAAGTACAAGGACTATTTTTGCCATATTTATAAAGTTATAACTATAGGGGTCTATTATGTCACTTTCCAAAGTACAAGGTTTACTTTGTACATCTTTTAAACTAAAAGGACCAAACTCGTAAAAGTTTATAATCCAAGGGTATATTTTGCCATTTTTCATTCTTAAGGGTCTTAAATGTAACATTTTGAAAAAGTATAAAAATGTGTTCAAAACCTTATAAGACATAACTTTAATTAACGCTTGACGTGCTTATCATTTCCAGTTATTGAGCAAAACGCTTAAAACCGATTATGTTATAACTATTATATAATTCATCATCGATGTGCTTTTAAAAATCCTGTCCCAAATCTATATCGTACCACAATACTAGGGAGCTTCATATTAAGGAATTTCATCTTGGTATTACGTTCTGACTGAGTTTGCTGGGTTTACGATTTAAAGTGCCCTGACTCCTCAAACGTTTACTGAATGACTTCTGAAATATGATGGCCCGAACGGTGATACAATTCTAAAATCTCCAATCAAACTTATAACAATATTAATCTCTTAGAACCAAAGTTTTAGAGTACAATCTTTCTAAGACTTGACATATTTACTCAGGTTGCATGACATGGCTGTTTACTATCATTTTGCTATATCAACCTTCCCTGATAAGATTGTGATAATGTCATCAGCTTTCATTTTAGAATATTTATTACAATTAC
>BQNB010019347.1:0-48853 GCA_026074375.1 Tanacetum coccineum | reverse complement strand
ACTCAATTGGGCCCAATACAAGCCCAAAAGCCCAATACAAGCCCAAAAGCCCAACAACAAAACCCAAGCCAAACAAAAGTCCACAATTCAATTTTTATAAACTTTAGGGGCTAAAATTGCCAATTTTTAAAGTGTTTTATAAAAGAAAAGTGGTAAAATAAAGAGAAGGACTAAAACTGCCAAATGGCAGTTTTCCTCTTAGTTATAAAACGCAGGGACCATTTTGCAATTTGTCAAAATTCTCTTTGTTTTCTTTTGTTACAAAACCACAGGGACTAATGCTGTTACTTTCCAAACCTAAGTTATAACTAGAATTTCGGCTTAATAGAAATGGAAATAGAGAGAAACATGAGGGGCCAAAGGTGCATCTTTTTTATTCTTCCCTTTTTAAAACCTGTTAACCTATAACAACTTCCCCCTCTCAACCCGTTTTCCCGCCACCACCTCAAAACCCTCAACATCACGAGATACCACTCCATTCTCTTACCCAAACCCTTCGTTTACCCAGTCCCAACCTAAACCCACAACCCACTAACTCTTAAACCTGCCAAGCTGGCAATCTCCCTCCCCCCAAGGTAAATCAATGGTGGGGATTGAGCTTAAAAGAAACACAAAAGAAATCAATGGCTAGGATTTGTTGCTGAGGCTTCACACACACAAGAAACACAAAGGAGAGAAGCTGTGAAAGCCTTGGACTTCTATAAAAGCAAGAAAACACAATGCCGAAAAGACACTAGTTTTTCTTAGCTTATTTTTATTTAAACTTTAATCAACTTGTAATTTAAGTTTCCAGCTTGCTTCTTAAGTGTAATGTTACTATTTTAAAGGTTTAATTCAAGTTTTGAAGTTAATGTTAAATTTCTTGTGATTTTCAATATTTCGTCTTTTAAATTCTTTGGTAATCCTGAAGAAGATTGTAGTTACTTGTTTCTTTTAACTATACTGTCATTAACACCAAACTACCTTAATTATTTTTAAGTGTAATCAAGTTCAAAAGTCATTCGGCTTATTTAAGGGGGTGTTTGGGAAAACCTCAAAATGGGTCAGTTTGGGTATGGAATGGGTCACAAGCACTCAGCCATTTTAGGCTGAGTGTGTGGGTTTAATTAAGCTAAAAAGAACCACAGATTTTAGTAAAAAATTTGGTTTTTAAAGTCTCTTAAGTTTTGTCAAAAATTTTGTAAGAAAAAGCTCCCAACCCACTTAAGCTGCTTAGACAGCTTAAGCAGCTCATTTTTGAGCTTATTGTAGTCACAAAAGACCACTTTAAATGCCATGTTTTCTGTCTCTTTCACTTTGACAAAATAAGTCAAAGTTTTGGCTTTGCACTTTTCTTGAAAAACCCCAACTTGTAGCCCCAAAATCAGCAGCTATTTATTGTTTTTAAAAGCTAAGTTTTTGAGCATAAGCTCATTTCCCATCTCTCTAAATCTGTTTGAGGTTGGTTTCAAAGATTAAGCCATTTTGAGCTTATTTGGCTTAAGCCAAAAAGCTCCTTATTTCTGTTGGCAGTTTACCCTGGTGCTGAAACCCATTTTCAGCACCCTTTATCTAGCTTATTTTGCATTAGACCCCTAGTTTCTTTTAGTTTTCTTTGTAGCTTATAGGTAGCCCTTTAAGCTCCCAAGATTTTGTAGCTTATTTCCCTTTTTAGCTTAGCTTATTTAGGCTGCAAAGTAGCCTTTTTTCTGTTTTTGTTTTAATTAAGTCAAGGTAGCTTATTCTTGCTTTAGCTTATTTTAGGGCTTATTGGTATTAAGTTTAGTTAAATTAGGTAGATTTAGGTTAGTTAAGTTAGTAAACCCACTTTTTTTTTTTGCTTAGGATTGTATTGTAAGTTGTGTGATTTGAACTACAACACAATACATGAATTTATAATCATTCAAAGTGGTAAATAACAAACATTACAGCTAAGAAAGTCAGAAAACGAGTCCCCCCACGTGTTAAAAGCTGAAGATTCGAAATTTGAAAATTTTGTGTAGGCTCCCGGACCGGTTCGGGTTGAAACCGGTGGTAAAACCAGTCGAAACCAAGAAAACCCAAACCGGTTCCAAACCGCCGGTTTGGCCTCAAACCGAAACCGGTTTGGTCAAACCCGGTGTTGACAGGTTCGATTTTCCGGTTTCAAACCGGTTCCGGATTTTAAAACCGGTTTTTTTGTTCACCTCTAGACATATGCAATATATCATGACATATGAAAAACAAAAAAGCTTTAGACCAGAGAATTTTGGGTATATGTGAGCAGCAAAGGTTTAATGTTTTCTCATAACTGATTGATAATTAAGGAATGTATAGTAATACACTATGGTTTAACTGGTAAAGTACAATGATTACTTGTATGATCCCATCATATATGACTATGGGTAACTAGTAATGTACCTTGTGTTCTTGTTCGCTACTCGACTACATTTTGGTTCACTCAAGTTACTGAATTTATGAACGTTGCTCAATAGCGGCCACAGGGATCAACACATGTCCTAGCAACACCAGGTCATCTCTTGTCCGATCTTCCAACAGTAAAATCAAACTATCTTACAACGGCTCACCCGCAACAAACACGAGATTCCCGTGCTAGTAAAATGAAGCCGTATGGTTATTCATCACACCTCGCCTCGTCCTAACAGACTAAAATCCTAACTGCGCCTTTACTCGAACCTCAGGCGCAGTTAAACGCGGAAAATTCACAGCAATCTTGAGATCCTGAGCTTCCATAATAATAACTCTAAGATACCATAATTTATACGACCGATACACTTAAGATCTAGTATGGGACACACATGGCGCGTTTGAGCTCCATGACCCAGGAAACCCATCATCTGCTTGTGTCCCAATTCAAACAGACAACTGAACATCACCCGAAACTTTACCAATTGCATTAGGATCATCTTCGCCTTCTAGACAGTACCACTGGGGAGCTAGTGGACTATCTGGGGGATCGCGCACAGGAACATCCGTTAAATCAAAAGAAACCCCTTGAATCCACAACCGCTTATCCCCGTACAAAATCACCTTACCACAACTTGAATCTACTTCTTCATCTTCTCATCCAAAACCTTCCACTCAATACTCAGCTTCTCAACTCCTAAAATCACTAAACACTCATCCAACACATCACAACTCACATTGCTATAAACCTGGCAACACTCCTTCTCATACCCCACCCTAATCATCCTATCCGCAATCGCCTTCAACTCCTTATTGCATCACTATTAATTAAATCAACGCACACATCACCACCTAAACTCAACCCCCTCTCATTACAAAAACCACCTCCCACTCCCATCAAACTCCTCTCTATAGTTATTGAAATCCTTCTTAATTCCAATCTTACTACCCCCCCCCCCCCAAACGACATGGACCCTCTACGTATAGATCCATACACCTAATCTATATCTAAAGGCACATTATTACTAGCCAAAATATGCAAAAACTCATCCTGTAGCATATCCATACCTAGAGCGAATTGATTACAACAATGATGATGTTGGTGGCGGTGATGGTATATCATTCCGGCGAGAAAGAGCGGGACCAAAATGATGAATGAACATGATGACGAATTTGATCAAATTAAAGGTTATAATTGATGAAGATAACAATTGTTTATGATTAATTTGATGAATTGAATGTTAAATTAGGGTTTGATTGGTTGATTAAAGTTGACAGAAAATAGGGGAAGAACACACCGTATGTGTGTGTGAAAAATAAGAAGAAAAAAAGACGTACAAAGAAAAATTTGTTTTTTTAAATGGAAATGAACATTTTTTAATGTAAAAAATAGAAGTAATCTTCACCATTAGATCAAACTCAAATGGATGGTGAAGATTTGTCTTATGTGAGTAAAAATTGGTATGCAAATGAACTTTTCTCATAAACGAAAACAAATAAATACTTGAATGACTTTAGTGAAAAAAGTTGAATTCCAAATACATATCTATATATAGTTTATGTAGTAGTAAGATGTTTTGATATCAACATATAGTTAGGTGGTGTTTGTTTTTTATAAAGAGCATTTTAATAGCCTCTTAATCTGATTCATTCAGACGCGCTCAGACATTTGGCTCATTAAGAGCGTTTGTTTTTTTTCTCTCGTTCAGACGCGGTCAGAGGCCGAAACATCTTAACCAACTAGATGTGGATGGGGGTCTTGATGCCTCTTAATGCCTCTTCACTCTTTATTCTTTTCTTTTTTTTAGTTTTTTTTTTGTTGTTTTTTCTTTTTGTTTTGTGAGATATTTTTTTCCTGTTCTTTTAATATTGATATTCAGTTAATGAAAATTAATCTTTTTTTTGTTAAATAAATAATGCTCAAAATACTAATGATGAAGATGCTTAAACATTTTAAAGTTTTTCAAACAATAGTAATATATAACCAGTTTGTGAAATTAAATTGTGGCCCGTGTAATTTGTACGCGAGCTTAAATTTTTCATTAATAAGTATTTTAATTGTAAATTGACAATCTTAAGTATACCATCAAATTTTATTTTTCGCAATCTTATGATTGTAAAGTTAATTTTTAATTTTATTTTGAATGTTTTTTAAAACATCTTATTCTCACGTTGCACGACTATGTTAATTTTATGACTAAAATGCTCTATATAATTTTTAAACATGTTTATGTTTCGTAAGAATAAAACTGATTTTAAGAATCGACTGATTTGTACTTTTATCGTTCAGAAATTTAAAAAGTAAAAAATAAACAATATAATTTATTCAGATTCAGACATTTACGCATCAAATTCAGATTCAGAACCTCTTAATAAACAAACAGCACCTTAATGAGCCTTGGGATTCTACATAAGAACATTTATAGAAACACATTTCCATTGCGCCACACCGAAACAAAGCGCACCTCATGGCAATTATGATTATAAAAAGCTCATATCGTTTGTAAATAAGTAGTCTGCCGAAAACAACAATACACACCTAACATTTTTTGAAAATAATAAAACAAATAATCAAGTTGGTACTATAAAATGCAATGTTTTAAAACCCGGTTTTTAAATTGACCAGCCCGAGTCACCGGGTCACGACGGTTCAACCGGGTTTTCCGACCAAACCTGGCTTCCGGTCACCCGACCGGTTCACGGTTCAACCGACCGGGTCAACCCAGGTTTTAAAACGTTGATAAAATATGATGTGACTAAGCGACCGCCGATTTTACCACTTTAATATATACTAAGCATTACATGATCAAACGCAAACCTTAAACGACAATGTGAAAATAAGGCACCTTTTGTGCGAACATTTTTTTGGCATGACAAAATTGTAAATTACCAGATGACCCAATCATCGTCCCCGCGCAACGATTAAACACTTTTTCCTGGTCTCTTATTGCATAAAACGATAATCAGATAAAAAAAATTAAAAACCACAACATGCAACCACTTCATCTGAAACTGATATACGAAAACCTACAAAATAACAACATGCAACAACCCTAGCTTACAAATCAGCAAGAAACACAGACCCTAATGCATATAACAACACTTTTGACTAACTATCACGATATGACAACCATAATCAGGTGTTGCACCCATCGTTTCAACCAAAACCCCTAAAAACATTCTTGTGACAACCGGCATTTTTCCAGGTTAATCATTATTTATTAACTCGAAATGTTTTATTTTCAAAGTTTACGTACTTGATTTAACCTTAAACCGCGAGGTTATCCCGCGTATAGCCATAAACGTCTTCGGATGCGCACCGACACTAGACTAAATTTAGTCTACATTATTTAAACACATTATCAATCTCATGAGCATTATTTTTAAAATCATATACATTTGATTTTACCACTTTTTATGTAAGTCGTTTAAACTCGCGTTTTAACGCGTACATGCATGAAAAACTACCCAATAGCCTCACCACCTTTGAGCTAACACCTTAAACGCTTAATACTATTAAAAATGTATTATTTCCATCCCCCTAAAACTTAAAACAACCGACCTCTATTAGTGTCACACCCCGACAAAGGCGGAAACTCGAGAATGCAACATAATGATCAATCATAACACAAGATACAAAATAGAGTAAACTACATTGCATAAACTCCAACCAAGATGCTATGAAGACATCAACCTCAGAACAATCTTCAATATGTCCCAAATCAGCAAACTAAAAATCCCCAATCTCTAAAACTATCATAGCCCACACAGGGGACCATAATCCAAACATAATCCAAAACATCCAAATACAAAGAAAAATCAAAACAAACCAGCAAGCAGACTATCAACCAAATTTTCACACGGTGATACTTCTAAGTCTGCTATCACAATCACCAAACTACTCTTCCATTTCACTCACCTGAAAAATGATACTCGAAAACGTCAACCAATAAAGTTGGTGTGCCAATATTTCAATAGTGGACAATAGTGCTATATGACAGTGAATATATGCAAACAACCTTAGCATCACTGCTAATCAATAACCATATGTCACCTACGCACCTAAAGGGCCTACCAGCTGGAGCACTAATATTAGGGCAGGACCTTACACAAACTTGGGTAGGCGTACCCATCCGCTATAGTAATCACACAAATACTGGGTAGGCGTACGCATCCGATCTAATAATCATGCATCACATAATATTCACATAGCAGTCATAAGCACATAACTTGTCCCAAAAACAAAACCACATTTCGCACAGATCAATTCAAAACATTTCAAAACACATTTGAGTATCATTTTCCCCTAACGGAAAAACAGTAAAAAGTGGGGCTACGAGAACTCACCTCAAGCAAGTCTTTAGCAACCAAATCTCAATCACACAAGCAAATGCAACGACGCCCGCACACGACCTAGTCCAGTTAATGTCCCAATTTAATCATCCAATTCCAAACAATCTTCACGTTTGATGCATAGAGTTTAAACGCGTTGTACAATTACCCAAAACAATTTAGTGGTGTGATGGTTGACGACATATTTCCACAATCATATCAATCTCATTCCCCGATAATACATACTTATACTATTTAGAGAAAATAGATAAGTAATATAAATAAATATTTATAATTAATAATTATAAATATATTTCGACAAGTCCATTCGGTAAACCTTGGTCACTTCAAAATAATCATAATACGGTTAAAAATGAAACGTTTACTCATAATAAACACATTAGAGAAGTTTCGAGAAAAATTATATTTTTCGTCTTTTAGTGAATTTATTAAATAAATAAAATAATTAAATAATATTTTATTATTTAAAATCAAAAATCATGTTTTTAGGAAAATTTCTAAGTATAAACTTTTTACGAAATTTTGACATGACCCGTACGTTTATACAACGTTTTCCAAGGTTTCAAACCTCATTTTCAACAATTTTCACAAATTCGACACTTTTCGACAAAATTCTAAAATCTCAATCTTTAACGTTTACTAAAACATTTTTCCCAAAATATCGTTCAATATCACTTCGTAAATACATTTCCACTTTCAAAAGTCCGACAAAACTCTCATAACGACTAAGTATCGCTTATCCATTAGGACATTTATAAGTCCAAAATACTATCCAAGTCCAAAATACTATCCAAGTCCAAAACAAGGTCCATTTACATATATAAGCTCATACTAATATGTAGAAAATAATCTGGACCACAATAAGCCCTAAATGGACTTATTGGGCCGTGAGTCCAATAGCTCAAAAATACGTATATTAAGCTTGAAAACAAGCTAATAAGATACGTATCGCATTTGGTTACTACCATAAGGCTAAAAAATAATCCACAACATACGTCATATCACAAAAATAATCAAAATCACTTTCCTAGTGATTTTAGGAAACTACACGTGGCATATAAGCCCAAATAAGCCAAGAAATAGCTTAAAAATAAGCCCGAATAATCCATACAAGCTACTTATAAAAAATAATCTATTTAGAAACATATATTATTCAACCATCACGACCACAACATCAAAACTACAAAAACCCACTTTTTCTTTCTTTTATTACACGAACCAAACACACCCTTTTCTTTCGTTTCGTTTCCAAAAATCGATTTTTACAACAATAAACTTGTACAACTAACATCTATGCATCAAAATAAACCCAAAAGGAAAAACGAAATTTAAATTTGGAAACTTACAATAAAATCTTCAAAAATGTATATTTCGACACGAACTGGACAACTCAAACTTTGTTTAAATGAATACTCAAACACTCGTATCAACCCGGAATATCACGTTCTTGATCAAAGTTGAAATTTTTATAATGGATTGTTGTTGGTGAGGGGCGGACGAACACAAGCACACATCAAGGTGCGTGTGTTTGTTTGAAATGAAAAATGAGGAGGATTATGGGATAATGGGGAGTGTAAGGCATCTTTATGTACCAATTCTAGACACATTAGCTAAAATTAAGCCATCTTGCTCCCTCTCTTGACTTCTTGACCGACTCGCATCCTATGGGGTGTCGGGTCCTTCTTTTTCTGTCTAAATCACTTAAATACTCGTAAAACTCAATCGTAAAATTTTCTCCAAAGTTAATTAGCATTTTTATTCACTTTAAAAATACATTTCCATTAACCTAGAGTATTCACACGACATATTTTCACTTTACACCCTTCAAAACTCATTTGGACATTAACGGACGCGTCAGACTCGTTTTTTGGCATTTCTCAAAATTCACAGGTCAAACCACCTGGAATACAAATAACACAATAATACCTTCCAAAAGGGATTATTAATCACAATAAACCTCAATTCATCATAATTCTCACAAAAATCATCATCGTCAACATGGTACAAAATCTGAATAAATTGACTAAAGTCAAATAGTCAAAGGACTATTAATGAAATATTTAGAACACAAAAAGGGAAAAGGTTACATTCTACCCTCCTTAAAAGAATTTCGAAATTCCACTACTAACATCACTACACAAATGCGGGTACTTCAATTTCATTTGATCTTCACGTTCCCACGTGAATTCAGGGCCACATTTCAAATTCCACCGAACCTTAACGATGGAAATCTTACTACGCTTCAACTTCTTAAAATCTCTTTCTAAAATTTCCATAGGCTCTTCCACAAAATTTAACTTATCATCAACTCGAATCTCATCTAAAGGCACTTGCAGTGTTGGATCAGCCAAACACTTCTTAAGGTTCGACACGTGAAACGTGTCATGAACACCGTTCAACTCCTCAGGCAAATCTAACCGATAGGCCACAAGGCCTAACTTTTTAATAATCTCAAAAGGTCCAACAAATCTAGGTGCTAACTTCCCTTTCTTCCTAAAGCGTACCACACATTTTCAAGGCGACACTTTGAGCAAGACATAGTCACCTACACTAAACTCTAGAGGCTTCCTCCTCTTATCAGCATAACTTTTCTAGCGATCACGCGCAGCCTTAAGTCTATCCTTAATCTGCGAGATCTTCTCAGTAGTCTCTTGCACTAACTCATGTCCTATCAACTGACCTTCTCCAACCTCAGCCTACATAATTGGCGAACGACACTTTCTACCATACAATGCCTCAAACGGAGCACATCTCACACTCGCATGATAACTATTGTTATACGAAAACTCGACCAACAGAAGATGAACATCCTAACTTCCTCCAAAATCCAGGACACATGCTCTAAGCATATCTTCCAAAGTCTAAATAGTATGCTCACTCTAACCATCAGTCTGAGGGTGATAAGCCGTACTCATGTCTAAACGAATCCCTAATGCCTCTTGCATTGACTGCCAAAACCTTGATGTGAAACGACTATCACGATCCGATATAATCGAGATCGGCACACCATGTTTAGAAACTATCGAGATCGGCACACCATGTTTAGAAACCATCTTATTTAAATACAATCTAGCCAATCTTTGCATCTTATAATCCTCACGCATAGGTAGATTATGAGCAGACTTAGTCAATCGGTCCATAATGACCCAGATTGTGTTATACCTACTACTAGTCTTAGGCAACTTAGTCATAAAATCCATAGCTATCCCTTCCCATTTCCATACGAGAATCTCAGGTTGCTAGAGCAAGCCAGATGGCCTTTGATGCTCAACCTTAACCTTCAAACAAGTCAAACACTTACTAACATACTCAGCTATATCCTTTTTCATTCTAGGCCACCAATACCTATCTCTCAAATCATAATACATCTTATCATCTCCTGGGTGTACAGAGTACTTTGACTTATGGGCTTCATCCATTATCAGGGTTCTCACCTCACCCTTCAAAGGTACCCATATTCGATCTAGGTAGTACATGGTTCCATCACTTCTCTATTCTATCATCTCATCTAAACCTTTCTGCAATCCTGCAAACTCATCCATAGCCTCCTTCTGAGCCGTCAGTATCCTATCCTTGATACTCGACTGAAGGGTCATATTCATAGCTCTAACTCTCTTAGGCTTTACTCTTTCCTTCCTACTTAGGGCATCCGCCACCACATTCGCCTTACCAGGATGGTAGCGAATTTCACAGTCATAATCACTAAACAACTCTATCCAATGACGCTGTCGCATATTCAACTCTTTCTGACTAAAGATATGTGAAAGACTCTTATGATCTGTATAGATGACACTATTTTTCCCATACAGATAATGTCTCCAGATCTTAAGTGCAAACACGACTGCACCCAACTCTAAATCATGGGTAGTATAATTCTTCTCATGAATTTTCAACTGCCTAGACGCATAGGCTATCACTTTACCTCTTTGCATTAACACACAACCTAGTCCTATCCCGGACGCATCACAATATACCACAAAGTCTTCCGGTCCATCGGGGAGAGCTAGAATAGGTGCATTACACAACTTATCCTTCAAGGTCTGAAATGCCAATTCCTGTTCCTCACCCCAATCGAAAGTCTTACTCTTCTGAGTCAAGATAGTAAGAGACTTAGCTATCTTAGAAAAGTTCTCAATGAACCTACGGTAATACCCAGCCAATCCTAAGAACGAACGAACGAACCTCAGTCAGAGTTCTAGGGGCTTTCCAATTCTTAACAACTTCAATCTTACTAGGGTCTACATGAATCCCATTACCATTTATCACATGCCCAAGAAACTACACTTCTCTTAGCCAGAATTCACACTTAGAAAAATTAGCATACAGTTTCTCCTTTTTGAGCATTCTAAGACTAACCTTAAGTGTTTTACATGCTCCTCTTGAGTCTTAGAGTAGATTAAGATACCGTCTATAAACACTATCACAAACTTATCAAGATAAGGCCTACAAACTCTATTCATCAAATCCATAAATATCACTGGTGCATTAGTCAGACCAAAGGGCATTACAGTGAACTCGAAATGTCCATAATGAGTTCTAAACGCAGTCTTTGGAATGTCATCCTCATGCACTCTTAGCTAATGGTATCTAAACATAAGATCTATCTTTGAGAAAAACTGCGACCCTTGTAGTTGGTCAAATAGATCATCAATTCTAGGAAGTGGATAACGATTCTTAATGGTCAACTTGTTTAATTCTCTATAATCAATGAACATCCTAAAAGAACCATCCTCGTTCTTCACGAACAATATCGGCTCTCCCCAAGGAGATGAGCTTGGTCGAATGAAATCTTTGTCTTGGAGTTCCTTAAGTTATCCCGACAACTCCTCCAATTCAGAAGGTGCCAAACGATAAGGAGACTTTGCTATCGGCGTTGCTCTAGGGATTAACTCAATCCGAAACTCAATTTCCCGAATAGGCGGTAATCCAGTTAGATCATTCGGAAATACCTCAGGAAAATATCTAACCACAACAATCTCTTCTTGTTTCTTATCACTAGCCTTAGCACTCATTAAAAGTCTCGCTTTCTCTTTTGGTCTCTCTCCTAATACTTTAAGCACCTTGCCATCTGGTAGTGGTATCCTCACTACCTTCTCATGACAAACTATTTCAGCCTTATTATTAGACAACCAGTCCATTCCTATAATCACATCAAAACTCCCTTGTCTAAAAGGTATTAAATCGATGTCAAAGACATGACTCTCGATCTCTAGTTTGCAACCCTTAATAACCTTATCAATCTCTACTAGCTGCCCGCTAGCTATCTCAATCTTATATCTAAAACCTAAATCGCTGGGCTCTAAGCCTAACAGAGGTATGAAAGTAGTGGAAAGAAACTATAATTGGCACTAGAGTCAAATAAAGTAAGCATACCTGGTATGTGCTTAATTACACATACCTTTTACCTATAAAAACGAGCCTAAAATGACCAAAATATACCAAAAATGCATTGTATTTGTGTGTTTTGTGATTTATGATTGTGCAGGTAACGGATATTCACTAAAGGACAAAAACGAAGCTAAAACCGACAAAACCGAGCACGAGAATGGAAAGAGCGTAAAAAGTCAAAGACGAAGCCGAAACTGAAACTGAAGAAATCTTATTGGGACAACCCATACCCCACTTAATGGGCCGGGTCAGCCCAATATGTTTACATATTCAAATAAAAAGCCCTAAATCCATTTTGTGACCCAAATCCCCTTTAAATATAAACCGGCCCAAACCAAAGCCCAAAACCATTTAACCAAAACACTTAACTCTGTTAACCCTAACCCAATTACCCTTTACATCGTTAGTCATTAAGGACTAACATTGCTAGTCCTTAGGGACTAACAAGGTTAGCCCCTACAATGCATAAACCTTTTCACCCTTAGTCATTTTTCCCTAACCCTGTCACAAAATTAAACCAAACAGTACCCAATACCCTTTTTCCCACCATTGATACTATTCCCCTGTGACTTTCCTCGACCCCTACACCCCAAAACAAACCTATCACTCTCACAATTCAACTCCACTTCACAAACCAACAAATCCACCTTGGCAATCCCTTAATTTTTGATTCGTTGATGAGACAAGGACCAAAATCAAGGGCATAGATCATAAAACTTGGAGAACAAGATAAATGGATGGCTATGATGAAGACTTCGAGCTCACACATACAAGAAACACACCTACAAGGGCTCAAACGACTATATAAGTGTGTGTGTTTTCACACAGTAGGCATCTAGTGTAATTTAGCTTAGGAGTAGTGTAGCTTTAATTTTTAGCTTATTTACCAGCTTATTTAACTTATTGTACTTTTATTTTCCAAGCAATGTCCTATTTTAAGAAGTTTTAATGAAAATTTTGTTTTAAGTTTAATCATCTTTCAATTTTGTTAAAAGCTAATTTGTTATCTTAAAATTCAATTTAAACAAGCTCATATAAGCTCTCTTATATTCCTGTGTATCGTAGATAAGCTTTTACAAAAGCTTATCTAAGCTTTTATATCAAAATCACTCAAAAACTACCACAATTGAGCTTTTGGATAATAAGCTAGTTTGGGAAGGGCTTATAGACCATGCTAGCCTGTAAAAACAAGCTAGAGCTTGTAGATTTAAGCTCTAAATGAGCAGTTAAGTTCCTGTTTAGTTGGAACAAAGGTACTATTTCATTTACCATTTTCAGCTTATTTTCTGTTTTAGCTTATTATAGTGCTTATTTACTGCTTATTTGTTGCTTAATCCTGCTTAAAATAGTTTATCATTGCTTATTATTGTTTGCTTTGTAATTAGATATCATTTGACTAAGCTTTTCATTAAAACTGCCTTAAATGCTATATTATAGCTTATTGTTCCAGCTTATTGTTTCTAGCTTATTTGTGGTAAAGTTTTGCTAATTTGTGCTTAAAATACTTGAAGCTTCATATGTTTTCATCAATATTAGCTTTTTGGGTTCTGTTTTGGCTTTTAAGTTGGAATCTAAGATTTAAAGGAGTGTTTGGGATAAAGTTCAAAATGGATCAAATTGTGTTCAAGCTGTCCTTTGGCACTCAAGACAGTTTTAATAAGCCTTAATATAGTCTAAAAACTAGTTTCATAAGTTTTAAATAGCTAATGTTAAGTTTTGTGGTATACTTAATCTAAATCTCAGGTCTGTCTAGCCAATTTAAGAATCAAACAGCTTATTTGATTAGATTTTATTTAGGTTCCATTTTGTGTCAATTTCATGCTTGTTTGTTGGTTAAGTATGCAGTATAATGAGTTTGATATAAGTGTTAAATTGTCTTGTTAGTTTGAGGCAAAAATCTGTCTAAATGTTCTTCATTTTCAAAGTCCAAAAGCCTGTTTTCAGTTGCAATTTTGAGTTAGATTTAGCTTGTTTTAAGGTCCGATCTTGATAATATAAGCTCTTTAGGTATCAAGCTTTATCTGTTTTTGCTTTTTGAGGATTTAAAACAATTTTTTATAGCTTAAATTTAGGGCTAAAAATTAGCATTTTCCAAAAACAAAGTTTAGTATATACTGATTTTGATCAACATATACTGACCTTTTTGCTATTTGTTTTTCTAGCTTATTTCTTTTCCTTTATGCTTAATATCATCTTATTTGTGTTCTTTTAGTATTAGACTTAATGAGTTTTAGGTTATTAACCTTTTCTTTTAGCTTATTTGGTCTTAAAGCTAGCTTAAAGTTGTGGTAAATGCCATTTAAACCCCTTTTGGTGTCAACTGTTTAGTGTCTTTGTAGTCTTTTTAGCTTATTTAGTCAGCTTATTTCTAGTCTAAAATTCTTATTAGGTCTAGAGTTAGGCTTGTGTTTATCTTATTTTAAATTTTCATTTGCTTAATGAGTTTTGAAAAAGCTAGCAGGCTTAAACTAAAGCTAGCAGTACTAACTCAAAGTTAGTATCGCTGAGCTTCTTTAGAGGTTATTTAAATCTTATTTGGTGTGCTTATTTTGTATCCTTTATGCTTTTTATGTTTAGGTCTAGCTTGTTCTCAGCTTATTTAGTTTTAAAAATGGTTAATGAGTTTTTTCAGTCCAAACAAGTCTTAGCTTATTATCATTTTAAAACTGTCATTCTCCTTGGGCTTATTCTAGCTTATTTTTGAGTTTCAGAAAAAGCCATTTTACAAAAAGTTCTTATTTTAGTTGTATAAAGCTTTTCCAAAAAGTAAATTTCAAAAATAAAAAAAACTAGGGATATTGGGAAGTCAAGGGTGAGCTAGGCTCGAACCCTTGACCTCAACCAACCTCAACCCAGTTTTAACACCACACTCTGCTACCACTCGCCCTTGGGACTTTTTCGTTTAGACTTTGCAACATTTATTATTTAACCCCTTTTTGGCCATTTAAGCATTCAGCCCTTTTTGTTTATTAAGTGCTTATTCCCATAAGCTGTTTACCCCATTTTATTTTTTTTAGGATTGGCTTACCTCAAAGTACTTTTCGTGATTTTTTTAGATTTTTCATAATTAGTTTAATATTTCTAATATTTAATTTAGATTAAAACTGTTTTTAATTCATTATAAATAAAATAAAAGTCAGAAAAATATAATTCTTTTTTCTAAAAATATTTTTAATCATTTAGGACATTTAAAAATTAAATTTGCTTTTGTAGGGTTCAAATTTGGAGATCTAGTTTTTTAAAGCTCGGGTTTAGATCCCGTTATCGTTTTTCGTGTTTTAACTTTAATTGCTTTCGTTTTAGGCTTGGTTTTCCTTGTTTTTGCATTTTTAATTGTAGAAATAGAATCCCAAATCAGACATTTGATTATTCACTCACTCGATCACGAACTTAATCACGATTCTCAATTCATGCCTCGTCGGGAAACGACCAAGGAAGGTTTTGGAATTTACTTTGGATAAAAGTAATGTTTTAGAATCCTCACAGAATACTTACTTCTCTTACTATAATTGATATTATCCTTATATATATTTATATTATTTTCTAGCCAAGGTTCAAGTGATATGATTCATGGTTCAAATTTGCTAGTCAAATTTATAAGAATGTGTAAGTAAAACACATGGTTCTGTTCATATGTGGAGTTGTCTCCAATGGTATGGAATCGCGGAGCGGTTCAATCGGATAAAGCACTTTTAAGTTCAAGACGTGAAAGTACTGATGAACACAGATTTGTTTTCTCTGGTTATTCTAGTCGATATGAAGCGTTCACCACCTTGTGCGAGATTTTTAATAAGGGTCAAATTTAACGTGGTTAAGCATTTCACCCGTTTGCCGAAACGTATTACCACCTTTTACAGGGCGTACTTTCAACATAACCTTATCCCAACCTGAAAAACTCTAATGGCTTACTGTCTCGTTCAGCGTATACTTTTGTTCGATCACGTGAAGCCTTGTAGACGAGGCTTTGATTCGGATATTCTTTCTCTGTTGGTCTCACGAACAATTTCTGTCCAGTTGAAGTTGAACGTCTTTACCCACCTCAGCCCAACAGATAGGTGACGGCATTTGGGACCATACATCGCCTCAAAATGTGCCGCCTTATTACAATACTTGTATGATAGCTGTTATTGTAGGAGAATTCTATTAAGGGTAAATGTCTATTCCCAATCCCTTCCCAAAATCTATCACACATGCTCGGAGCATGTCTTCCAATGTTTGGTTTAGCTCCTCTCACTCTTGACCATTGTTTTTCGGGGTGATAGTGTCGTATCATTTCTAATTGTGGTCCAATAGTTCTTGAAGAGATTGCCAGAATTGGGACATCGAACTACCCCTTATCGCGATAGAGGATGAACGAAACAGGCACTCTATGTTCTCGACACACTTTCTTTCAAGTTTTGCCTGGTCAGTTTTCTACATTTAGTCGTTCTCTTTCTGGCAGAAAATGAGAAGATTTTAGTGAGTGATACTCGACTATAACCAAATCATATTTGTCCACTTGCGATTTTGGTAACTTTGTACGAAGTCCATTGTTAGTTATGTTTTCCCATTTCTATTTAGGGAATTTTTGGTTTTACCAATTAGAACCCGGTACGGTTTCTGGTATTCCGCTTTAACCTTTGCGCAAGTCATGACACTTTCTCAATATGTGGCTATTTCTGCTTTCTTGTTGGGGCCACCAGTATAGCTTTTTCCAAATGCTTGGTACATCTTGTCCGTTCCAGGGTGGGATCGAATACTTTGACTTATGCGACTCGTCATAATCAAAGCTCTAAAGTCACCAAAGAGTGGTATCCAGCTTCTATCTTCAAACACATAAGTTCCATCTGCACCGTGGATACAGATTCTTAATCAGGCCAGGCTAATTATTATGTTTGGTAATTCCTTCTTTTATCGCCTCCCAATAAAAACTTGAGCATTCAAGATCGCTAAGGAGGTTCATAATGATGTCATACCATGGCTCAAACTCGTCAGTTTGTGGCTTAGGTCTACTCTTTCGATTAACGCATCAGCCAATACAATTCGCTTTTCCCGGGTGGTTAGCAAAGGAGAAGGTTTTTAAAACGCTTCGCGCTTACCCGCTCCTCCGCTTCTTTGTGCGTTTTCTAGAGAGCTACCGTACACTTGTTCGATTATCGGTTACCAAAAATATTTTTCTTTCTTATGTATTTTGCTATAAATAATCTTCTCTATCCTCTTATTTGTTTAATTCTTATCTTCGTTACCCTCTTATTTGTTTAATTCTTCGTCATGTCTTTGTATAACCATCTTGGTTGCTCGTGTTATGGAGGTCCGTTTAATGGTGGAAACTGTCCGAGCTGTAGCAGTGTAAGATCCGGAAATGAGTTTGTTTGTGACCCAAATCCTTATTCTTATAATGAAACACCGAACTTCTTCAACCAACCTCCACAACACCAATACGAGACATATTCTTGCGAGTTTTGTGGAAACGATGCTCATTATGGTTACGATTGACCACTTGAAGTCCCGTTTGTCTACAATCAGGACCCGTGTTTCAATCAAAACTTTGATAATTTTCCACAAACTTCACCAAGTTTCCAACAACAATATCTTTGTTGTGAAAACTGCGGGGGTCCTTATGAGACTTTTTAGTGTCAACCATTGAACCAAAATTTCTACGAACCTAATCTTTGTTATAATTCTATTTCTTCCAGTTTTAACCAATTCCAACCCTCGCAGTTTCCCGTCATTCATCAACCTCCTTAAGAAATGAGTATCCAAGATATGGAGGATCTGAAGCAGCAGTATTTAGATGAAATGAAAAGTTTAATTAATGAATTTCCGATTAAGGATTATCATGATGAGAAGATTGATATTAAGATTAATGAGCTTAAGGAAAATTTCAATGGAATGAGTATTGAAATTAATAAAAGAAAAAGCTTCAGCAACTAGAGCAGGTGGCTAATCTTAGTACTTATCCTTCGTGACTTTTCAATTCTTTTTGCTATGACGATGATGACGAGGAGTATACTATTGCAATCACACACGTCTTACCAACCGAGGAGCCCGATAACTCTCTAAGTATGGGGGACGAGCATCTTAGCACTATTCCGGAAACGGAATCAGACGAATTAATAAAGTTGAGTGTTGAGAACCTTGTCCCATTCCCAAGTGAGTCCGAGGATTTTTCCGATATCAAAAGTGAGTGTGATGTGCCCATTTGTGATAATTTTTCAACTTTTTCTAATCCTCTTTTTGATGCTGACGATGATTTTTCCTCTAGTGACGACGAGTCATTTTCTGATGAGGACGTTCTGAAGGAAATTTATTCGAAACCACTTTTTGATGAAGAAATCATTTCTACTAAGATAGATCCGCATAACTTTAATTCCGAGTCTGATCTTATAGAATCTTTGCTTAATCGAGATATTTCGATAGTTTCTTCTCCTAAGTTTGATTCTCTTCTCGAGGAGTTCTCCGGTTAACTCGCTCATATTGATTTGATTTCTTCGAGAATTAATGAAACCGACTTTGATCCTGAGGAAGAAATTTGTCTTGTTGAGAAATTATTTTATGATAATTCATCTCCTCGACCCCCGAAAGAATTTAATTCTGAAAATCCTGATGCTATAATCAAATATTTCTCTCCATCTCCTATCCTCGTTAAGGATAGTGACTCTCTTATGGAGGAGATCGATTTATTTCTTACTCCGGATGAATCGATGCCACTGGGCATTGAGAATGATGACTATGACTCTGAAGGGGATATACTTTTCCTTGAAGAATTGCTTTGCAATGATTCCCCTTCACTTCCTGAAAATGAGTCATTTCATTTTGATGTTCCATCATCCCCTCGTCCTCCTGCGAAACCGCCGTATGATGGAATTTACTTTGAGCCCGATACGGGACTTTTGATTGCCAAAGTGGTGGATAATATTTCTGATAATTCGACAAGAGAACTTTATGTTCATGTGCCTAATGTTTTGCCCACCCTTCCCACTCTTTCTCCAATGTTTGACACTTTGCTTCCATTTTCATCCGAAAATGACGACAAAGTTTTCAATCCTGGAATTCTTGCTTCTAATGAGGAGAAATCTCCTCATCTCTTATCTCATTGGGGCTTTAAAGCTATCCAGGTCATTTTTGATTTTTCTGAAAGCCCGATGATGATCTATGGGGAGGACATTCCTATCTTGGATGTTCCATTTCTCCATTTCTATCCTCCTTGACCAGCTCAAGTATGGGGGATCAAGTCAGGCTCAAGACTCGGTTAACAAAAATAAGCGCTTCGTGAGTGGCAACCCATGCTTATCCTAATATAATTATAATAGTAGTAATGAATAAGTGTGTTGTGAGGAGGCTCGCCTCTTCCTTTCTCATGTTTTATGGTTTGTGATGTTTGTCCAGGATTGCCCCGAATTATGAAGCCTCTCGTACTCGTGGTTTTGTCCTTCGTTCACTCAAGCTTCAATCCTTTGCATGATTATGTGAATCCAATATCCAATCTTATCGACTAACGTTTATCTTTGAGCATACTTAATAAACGGCTTTAGATTTACGTAGAGACCCTTCTTAAAACATTGAGGAATATGTTCAATTCTAGTATGGGGGGATCTATCGATTTGATTTTGCCTGCAGTCGTTGTTTTCACGTAATCCCGTTTTTGCCACCAAAATACTAAAAAATGAAAAAATTTAAAAATTTTCAAAAATAAAATAAGTGTTTTATCACAATGTTGACTTTCCTGCTGGGTAGAATAAGAATAAATTTTGACTCGATCGAGTGTGTTGAGCTCTTAGCTTTATCGCTTAACCGTTACAAACTTAACTAAGCATTCGCGGATCTTTTTATTAAAGATTTTAAATTTGAAAAGAACGAGAAATGATAGAGTTAATTATGAGTAAGATGCTAAACAAGGATTAGTTGAAAATCTTAAGAGCTCATAAGTGTAGTTTGTGGTTTTTTCTCCCATAAGCCTCTAAACGGACTAATAATACGTGCTCTTTTTGAAAATTAAACTTAAATTAACAATTTTTGAATTTGAAATTTATTTAGTCTTAGTTCAAATTTATACTTAAATTTTCTAAAAAGAAATTTTCTCTATATCGTGGTAGTATAAAAAAATGAAAAATGAGGTAATAATAATAAAAACTATGGGATGATAAAAGTTTACTGCATCTTGTCGGCTCACAACCAATGTTGCAATCTTCTAAATAAGGCACATAGTATTTATCCGAGACTGATAAAAGTTTGCTGCATCTTGCCGGCTCACAACTGATGTTGCAACCTTCTAAAAGGTCGAGGATTTCCTTAGTTTAAAGGATGCATAAATATATTAAGTGTAATATTTGTGATTTAATAAATATAGAGAAAATCTCTTTTTTTTAAATTTAAATATGCTTTTGAACTAAGATTATTTTGTTTTAAGTTGTGGTTTTTCTAAATAAATTGTTTATTTGACGGGAAATCCAAGGGTTTTGAAACCGAAGGTCTATGAGTTCCGATACTATTCTCTGTGGGGTGTCAAAAGCCTGGTCACCTAAGCCAGTCTTGGCTGGGATATGCCAAGAAGAAAGTCGCTACATGGAATGATCTCGCCTTCAAAATCATAATTCTTGGGTGGAACGTGAAGCATAGAAATATTACAATTTTCTTAAAAAGGTTGATCCATGGTTGAAATTCGAAATAAGCACACTCACTTAATATGTAATAATTGTTTGGAGCGAAAAGTTTCACAAGTATGAGTAGTGTTAGAATCTTGACTTATATTTAAAGGTGATTTCATTTTTAAGCTTGGTTTGGGACAAGTGAAAAGTCGGGAACGATGAATTTATCCTTTTTGGGCATTTTAGGGTTAAAGTGCTTCTTATTCTATGACCCTAAAGGTTATGAAATAATGAAATTCTAAACATTCTAGTTAGAAAAGGAAAAAGGAAAAAATATAAAAAAAAATATGTGCGGTAATTAGTGTAGATTTATAAAAATGGTCAAAATGGGGCTTTTCAAAGCTATTGATTCTTTAATTCCTCTTGATGTACACTTAGCTACTTTTCGAGGTAATTAGTCGAGGGGGATTGAGATTCTTGGTTTTTTAAAGTGTTTACTTATGGCATTGCGTGAGGACACGATAATATCTTAGTATGGGAGATTTTGGTATGTGCTTAATTACACATACCTTTTACCTATAAAAACGAGCCTAAAATGACTAAAATATACCAAAATGCATTGTACTTGTCTGTTTTGTGATTTATGATTAAGTAGGTAACGGTTATTCCCTAAAGGACAAAAATGAAACTAAAACTGACAAAACCGAGCACGAGAATGGAAAGAGCCTAAAAAGTCAAAGTACAAGTCAAAGACGAAGTCGAAACCAAAGAAGTTTTATTGGGATAACCCACACCCCACTTAACGGGCTGGGTCAGCCCAATATGTTTACATATTCAAATAAAAAGCCCTAAATTCATTTTGTAACCCAAATCCCCTTTAAATATAAACCGGCCCAAACCAAAGCCCAAAACCATTTAACCAAAACACTTAACTATATTAACCCTAACCCAATTACCCTTTACATCGTTAGTCCTTAAGGACTAACATTGCTAGTCCTTAGGGACTAACAAGGTTAGCCCCTACAATGCATAAAACTTTTCACCTTTAGTCCTTTTTCCCTAACCCCATCACAAAATTAAACCAAACAGTACCTAATACCCTTTTTCCCGCTATTGATACTATTCCCCTATGAATTTCCTTGACCCCTGCACCCCAAAACAAACCTATCACTCTCACAATTTAACCCCACTTCACAAACCAACAAATCCACTTTGGCAATCCCTTAATTTTTGATTCATTGATGAGACAAGGACCAAAATCAAGGGCTTACATCATAGAACTTGGAGAACAAGATAAACGGATGGCTATGATGAAGACTTCGAGCTCACACATACAAGAAACACACCACAAGGGCTTAAACAGCTATATAAGTGTGTGTGTTTTCACACAGTAGGCATCTAGTGTAATTTAGTTTGGGAGTAATGTAGCTTTAATTTTTAGCTTATTTACCAGCTTATTTAACTTATTGTACTTTTATTTTCCAAGCAATGTACTCTTTTAAGAAGTTTTTATGAAAATTTTGTTTTAAGTTTAATCATCTTTCAATTTTGTTAAAAGCTAATTTGTTATCTTAAAATTCAATTTAAACAAGCTCATATAAGCTCTCTTATATTCCTATGTATCTTAGATAAGCTTTTTCAAAAGCTTATCTAAGCTTTTATATCAAAATCACTCAAAAACTACCATAGTTGAGCTTTTGGATGATAAGCCAGTTTGGGAAGGGCTTATAGACCTTGCTAGCTTATGAAAACAAGCTAGAGCTTGTAGATTTAAGCTCTAAATGAGAAGTTAAGTTCCTGTTTAGCTGGAACAAAGGTACTCTTTCATTTACCATTGTCAGCTTATTTTATGTTTTAGCTTATTATAGTGCTTATTTACTGCTTATTTGTTGCTTAATCCTGCTTAAAATAGTTTATCATTGCTTATTATTGTTTGCTTTGTAATTAGATCTCATTTGACTAAGCTTTTCATTAAAACTGCCTTAAATGCTATATTATAGCTTATTGTTCCAGCTTATTGTTTACTGCTTATTTGTGGTAAAGTTTTGCTAATTTGTGCTTAAAATACTTGAAGCTTCATATGTTTTCATCAATATCAGCTTTTTGGGTTCTGTCTTGGCTTTTAAGTTGGAATCTAAGATTTAAAATAGTGTTTGGGATAAAGTTCAAAATGGATCAAATTGTGTTCAAGCTGTCCTTTGGCACTTAAGATAGTTTTAATAAGCCTTAATATAGTCTAAAAACTAGTTTCATATGTTTTAAATAGCTAATGTTAAGTTTTGTGCTATACTTAATCTAAATCTTAAGTCTGTCTAGCCAATTTAAGAATGAAACAACTCATTTGATTAGATTTTATTTAGGTTCCATTTTGTGTTAATTTCATGCTTGTTTGTTGGTTAAGTATGCAGTATAATGAGTTTGATATAAGTGTTAAATTGTCTTGTTAGTTTGAGGCAAAAATCTATCTAAATGTTCTTCATTTTCAAAGTCTAAAAGCATGTTTTCAATTGCAATTTTGAGTTAGATTTAGCTTGTTTTAAGGTCTGATCTTGATAATATAAGCTCTTTAGGTATCAAGCTTTATCTGTTTTTGCTTTTTGAGGATTTAAAACAACTTTTTCTAGCTTAAATTTAGGGCTAAAAATTAGCATTTTCCAAAAACAAAGTTCAGTATATACTGATTTTGATCAGCATATACTGGCCTTTTTGCTCTTTGTTTTTCTAGCTTATTTCTTTTCCTTTGTGCTTAATATCAGCTTATTTGTGTTCTTTTAGTTTTAGACTTAATGTGTTTTAGGTTATTAACCTTTTCTTTTAGCTTATTTGGTCTTACAGGTAGCTTAAAGTTGTGGTAAATGCCCTTTAAACCCCTTTTGGTGTCAACTGTTTAGTGTCTTTGTAGTCTTTTTAGTTTATTTAGTTAGCTTATTTCTAGTCTAAAATGCTTATTAGGTCTAGAGTCAGGCTTGTGTTCAGCTTATTTTAAATTTTCATTTGCTTAATGAGTTTTGAAAAAGCTAGAAAGCTTAAACTAAAGTTAGCAGTACTAACTCAAAGTTAGTACTGCTGAGCTTCTTTAGAGCTTATTTCAAGCTTATTTTGTGTGCTTATTTTGTATCCTTTATGCTTTTTAGGTTTAGGTCTAGCTTGTTCTCAGCTTATTTAGTTTTAAAAATGCTAAATGAGTCTTTTCAGTCCAAACAAGTCTTAGCTTATTATCATTTTAAAACTGTCATTCTCTTTGGGCTTATTCTAGCTTATTTTTGAGTTTCTAGAAAAAGTCATTTTACAAAAGTTCTTATTTTAGTTGTATAAAGCTTTTCCAAAAAGTAAATTTCAAAAATAAAAAAAAACTATTGATATTGGGAAGTCAAGGGTGAGCTAGGCTCGAACCCTTGACCTCAACCAACCTCAACCCAATTTTAACACCACACTCTGCTACCACTCGCCCTTGAGACTTTTTCGTTTAGACTTTGCAACATTTATTATTTAACCCCCTTTTGGCCATTTAAGCATTTAGCCCTTTTTGCTTATTAACAGCTTATTCCCATAAGCTGTTTACTCAATTTTATTTTTCTTAAGATTAGCTTACCTCAAAGTACTTTTCATGATTTTTTTCAGATTTTTCATAATTATTTTAATATTTTTAATATTTAATTTAGATTAAAACTGTTTTTAATTCATAATAAATAAAATAAAAGTCAAAAAATATAATTCTTTTTTCTAAAATTATTTTTAATCATTTAGGACATTTAAAAATTAAATTTGCTTTTGTAGGGTTCAAATTTGGAGATTTAGTTTTTTAAAGCTCAAGTTTAGATCCCGTTATCGTTTTTCGTGTTTTAACTTTAATTGCTTTCGTTTTAGGCTTGCTTTTCCTTGTTTTTGCATTTTTAATTATAGAAATAGAATCCCAAATCAAACCTTTGATCATTCAATCACTCGATCACGAACTTAATCACGATTCTCAATTCATGCCTCATCAGGAAACGACTCGGAAAGGTTTTGGATTTTACTTTGGATAAAAGCAATCTTCTAGAATCCTCATGAAATACTTACTTCTCTTACTATAATTGATATTATCCTTATATATATTTATATTATATAATATATATTTTGAGTTTAAAACCAGTACTTGTCACAATGTTCGGATCCTGGCGAGCTTCCTCTGCTCCTAACATGTATGCCCTACCCCTAGTCTGGTTCCCTTAGTTTCCACGACCCTGACCCCCGTTATTAGCAGCAACTTGATTTGGGTAATTTTCTCCCGGTCCTTGTGCTCTATTCTACCTAGGGCAAGCTGACCTGACATGGTCGGTATTACCGTACTCATAACATGCCTTAACAGTTGGGTTTCTAGCATTGACAGGATTCACATTCCTCAGCACACTTGTATAATCCCTTGCCAAATGACCCGGGCATTTACAATTGAAGCATATGTGACAGGGTCCTCCGGGTGCATGGTAGGAGTTGCAGGTGGTACACTTGGGCCAAGTACCCGTATTCTCTCTTCCTATAGGGTTTACAGTAGTAGCAAAAGCATTCCCAGTCCTAGCCCCCTTATTATAATCCCTACCATTCTTATCCTTGCTAGGTTCCCCTACATTTCCTATTTTCTCAACCTTCTTAATTGATCCATTCATAACAGCCTCATCAGTCAGTGCACCAGAAATTTGCACATCCTTTTATATAGTCTTTGGCTCCATTGCTTCCACCATCCCACAGATTGGTGGAGCAAGGCCATACACATACCTCTTAATCATCCTACTCTCAGGAGTTACCAAATATGGAACTAACCTATCCAACTCATGAAACCTATCAGTATACACAGCATGGCCAGCCCCGACCATGGCGTGATTCCACAACTCAGATTCTAACTTTTGCATCTCATGACTAGGACAAAACTCTTGTATCATCATAAACTTAAAGTCATTCCATGACATACTAACAACAACTTCCCGGCTTAGCGTGCGGATCTGAGAGTTCCACCACGTTAAAGCCTTACCCACAAAGGAACCAGCAATGTATTTTACTTTTTGGTCGATACTACAACCACTCATATCGTGCACAAACTCCATTTTCTTAATCCAATGAGTAAAAACTACAACACCTCCCTTACCATCATATTCCTTAGGGTTACAAGCTAAGAACTCCTTATATGAACAACCTACCTAGTTGCCATTTACTATCACATTCCTAACGTTCTCTTAAACGTTCTCATTAACCACATTACCATTCTGATTTCCAACATTTCCTTGGTTACTAACCTGAGCCAACATGGCGGGTAAGAGGTTCTGCAATGGTTGGGCAATGATCGTTGAGAAGTCAGGTACTCCCCTATTGGCTCCCTCTACATTCCCATTGACTCCCTCCCATACCTTGGTCATTTCCTTGACCATTCAATTCATCAATACGCTCATCATTACCTTCCCTAGATCTTCTACCCCTTCCACCTCTACCAACCCGTACACCCGTTCCCCCTCCTAGCGATTTGGCACAAGTCGGCCAGCACTTCGGGTCCTCATTCTTGGCGGCATTATCTATACGAGGGAGAACATGGGCAACGTTAAGTAAGTGGGAAGACTAATATATATATAGAATACCTTACTATATATATAACTATACACATAACACCACCCTACGGTGTCAACATCGATTTGCGTGAACAACATTACTAAATATGAGTGAGTTGTGATACGCTTATAATTACATTCGCCATCGTACTTATATTCGCATCCTTTCCCAGTCATACTTAATTTTGAACTCACACATTACAATGACTGACATGACTAAAGCACTAAACCGCGAACACACAAAAGCACACAAAAGCAGAACACCGCGCACATAGATCCTATACGCAACTAGACGACAGATCTTAGGTTATAGTCTAGGCCAATCCACCTAGTTCTCTTTAACCTTGGCTTTGATTACCAATTTGTCATACCCCAACAAAGGCGAAAACTCGGGAATGCAACATAATGATCAATCATAACACAAGACACAAAATAGAGAAAACTACATTGCATAAACTCCAAGTGCTATGAAGACCATCAACCTCGAACAACCTCGAGTAATGTCCTAAATCACAACTAAAATCCAGAATCTCTTACAACTATTCATATGCCCA
This sequence comes from Tanacetum coccineum, assembly GCA_026074375.1. Lineage (NCBI taxonomy): Eukaryota > Viridiplantae > Streptophyta > Magnoliopsida > Asterales > Asteraceae > Tanacetum > Tanacetum coccineum. The sequence goes on along the minus strand of BQNB010019347.1, from coordinate 22,033 downwards.
CACAGGGACCATAATCCAAACTTAATCCAAAACATCCAAATACTTGAATCAAACAACAAGCAAGCAAGACTTCAAACGAAATGCCATATGGGATACTTCTAAGTCTGATATCACAATCACCAAACTACTCTTCTTTCACTTCACCTAAAAATGATACTCGAAAATGTCAACAATAATGTTGGTGAGCTCGTAGGTTTGACCTTAAACCCAAAAGCTGTGCCAATATTTCAACAGTGGACAATAGTGCTATATGACAGTGAATATATGCTAACAATCCAAGACATAGCATCCCCGCTAGTCAATCACAATATGTCACTTACGCACCTAAAGGGCCTACCAGCTAGAGCACTAATATTAGGGCAGGACCTCACACAAACTTGGGTAGGCGTACCCATCCACTCCCATAATCACACAAATACTGGGTAGGCGTACCCATTCGCTCTCATAATCACACAACACTAGGTAGGCGTACCCATCCGATCCCAAACAATCATGCACCACATAATATTCACATAACAGTCATAAGCACATATCTTGTCCCAAAAATAAAATCACATTTTGCACAATTCAATTCAAAATATTTCAAAACACATTTGAGTATCATTTTCCCCCAACAAAAAAAGTAGTAAAAAGTGGGGCTACGAGAACTCACCTCAAGCAAGTCTTTAGCAACCAAATCTCAATCACACAAGCAAATGCAACGACGCCCGCACACGACCTAGTCCAGTTAATGTCCCAATTTAATCATCTAATTCCAAACAATCTTCACATTTGATGCATAGAGTTTAAACGCGTTGTACAATTACCCAAAACAATTTAGTGGTGTGATAGTTGACGACATATTTCCACAATCATATCAATCTCATTCCCTGATAATACATACTTATACTATTTAGAGAAAATAGATAAGTAATACAAATAAATATTTATAATTAATAATTATAAATATATTTCGACAAGTCCATTCGGTAAACCTTGGTCACTTTAAAATAATCATAATACAGTTAAAAATAAAACGTTTACTCATAATAAACACATTAGAGAAGTTTCAAGAAAAAATATATTTTTCGTCTTTTAGTGAATTTATTAAATAAATAAAATAATTAAATAATATTTTATTATTTAAAATGAAAAATCATGGTTTTAGGAAAATTTCTCAGTATAAACTTTTTACGAAATTTCGACATGACCCGTACGTTTATACAGCGTTTTCCAAGGTTTCAAACCTCATTTTCAACAATTTTCACAAATTCGACACTTTTCGATAAAATTCCAAAATATCAATCTTTAACGTTTACTAAAACATTTTTCCTCAAAATATCGTTCAATATCACTTCGTAAATACATTTCCACTTTCAAAAGTCCGACAAAACTCTCATAACGAATAAATATCAACAAGGGTCCATTAAGACATTTATAAGTCCAAAATACTATTCAAGTCCAAAACCAAGGTCTATTTACATATATAAGCTCATACTAATATGTAGAAAATAATCCGGACCACAACAAGCCCCTCCATTAAGTCGCGGCCTAAATGGACTTATTGGGTCGTGAGTCCAATAGCTCAAAAATACGTATATTGAGCTTGAAAATAAGCTAATAAGCTACGTATCTCATTTGGTTACTACCATAAGGCTAAAAAATAATCCACAACATACGCCATATTACAAAAATAATCAAAATCACTTTCCTAGTGATTTTGAGAAACTATACGTGGCATATAAACCCAAATAAGCCAAGAAATAGCTTAAAAATAAGCCCGAATAAGCCATACAAGCTACTTATAAAAAATAAGCTATTTAGAAACATATATTATTCAACCATCATGACCACAACATCAAAACTACAAAAACCCTCTTTTTCTTTCATTTATTACACGAACCAAACATACCCTTTTCTTTCGTTTCGTTTCCAAAAATTGATTTTCACAACGATAAACTTGTACAACTAACATCTATGCATCAAAATAAACCTAAATGGAAAAACAAAATTTAAATTTGGAAAATTACAAGAAAATCTTCAAAAATGTATATTTTGATACGAACCGGACAACCTAAACATTGTTTAAATGAATACCCAAACACTCGTATCAACCCGGAATATCACGTTCTTGATTAAAGTTAATTTTTTTTATGGTGGATTGTTGTTGGTGAGGGGCGGACGAACACAAGCACACACCAAGGTGTGTGTTTTTTTTTTGAAATGAAAAATGAGGAGGATTATGGGATAATGGGGAGTGTAAGGCATCTTTATGTACCAATTCTAGACACATTAGCTAAAATTAAGCCATCTTGCTCCCTCCCTTGACTTCTTGACTGACTAGCATCCTTTGGGGTGTCGGGTCCTTCTTTTTGTGTCGAAATCACTTAAATACTCGTAAAACTCAATCGTAATTTTTTTCCCAAAGTTAATTAGCATTTTATTCACTTTAAAAATACTTTTCCATTAACCTAGAGTATTCACATGACGTATTTTCACTTTACACCTTTCAAAACTCATTTGAACATTAACGGACGTGTCAGACTTGTTTTTCGGCATTTCTTAAAATTCACGGGTCAAACCACCCGGAATACAAATAACACAATAATTTCTTCCAAAAGGGATTATTAATCACGATAAACCTCAATTCGTCATAATTCTCACAAAAATCATCACCCTCAACACGGTACAAAATCTGAATAAACTGACCAAAGTCAAATAGTCAAAGGACTATTAATGAAATATTCTGAACACAAAAAGGGCAAAGGTTACAACTACAATCAATTCAAGGAACTTTTTCCCACGCAAGCTAATTAACGAAAGATAAAAAAGCGGTCAAACCTTATATAAGAAAACTGTATTAACCATTATCAATCCGATTAGAAAGTTGGTTTGTTTATTAAGTGCAATGATTTCTTCTCTGGAGGTGGCATATCATTCTTAAGATTTAGGCGTTACATCATCCTAAGACCTAGACACATTAATTCTGTCACAATTAAAGCATCCGCATAAAGCATCCTTATTTGCTGATTATAATCTATCTTAGGGATTAAAGCAATGGTGATCTTGTTAAACCCTAGCTCATAGAGACTTCCGCTTAATGGCAATTTATACACTAGTAGTCCACTTGTCCAACTATCCAATGGAATCAGAACATTACTTGTTGAATTATCTAGGTCATCTGCTAGTCAACACGATCAATAAACCATTGGCAATATCAATTTAACTAGTTAAGCCCGAAGCGTATCCTAGATACAGACTTAGAAGGACAATATTTGTGTAACTATGGTTCTAGATGTATAAATCACTATATGGAGAGCTATCTCAGACTCTAGATCCGCTTGGTCCGCTTCACTAGATCCAGTTGAATGATAGGTCGCATACAAAAGCGCGTAAACAAGTATAAATTTATAAACATAAACAAGCACTCAATGATAAATCAAGAAATCGAGATAAACAAATACCAAACATTCAAATTTTCATAATAATGGCTAATACCCGAAGGTATTGGCCTTTAAACGTCATAATAAATACAAGAGTAATTATTTAGCCAAGGTAAACTAACCGAGTTAACGAGTGATACAAAAAACTTAATGATTACTAAAGTATATGGAATTACACGTTGTCTTCTATAGAATTGAATACGTTTCTTGACATCTTTTGCTCTTTTTCTCCTCTGAAAATTGACTTTTGTGGTTTAGGTATCGAGAATATGATTTAGCACACCTAAAACTAGTTTTTGAGTTTTGTATTTATAGGGTCTGGAAGACAGTTGGATACGGCCTATCCAAGAGTTGGATATGGTGTATTAGGGATTTCTTAGAGTAGGGACCATGCTTGATATCTTCCAGAATATTATATTGATTCCATATCTTGAATACGGCGTATTGAGTCCCTTGGATACGACGTATTGATCTTTATTCTTGAGTGGTCTTTGGTGAGTGCAGGCACGGATACACTGTATCTTCCTTGATGGATACGGCGTATTGGTCTTCATAATAGTAATCTTCAAAGTTCTTCATTTAAGCTCTAGAATGCGCGCCTTTTGCTAACTTTCACCAATTACTCCATAATTACTGCAATTCTCAAATATAAACGATTAAGTAACAATTCTTTGCAATAACTATACAAAATGAGTTAATAACATGGGATAAATGATGCTATAAAATAGACGTTATTTGATGTCATCAAATATCCCCCAACTTGAATCCTACTTGTCCTCAAGTAGCCTTTAGAAGTTTATAAAAATGTATCCCTAAGGATATTTTCCGTTAAAGCACTTTTTCGATCTATTACAAGTACACAACCAAACACCTCACGAAATAGAAAGATGAAAACACTCAAATCACTCAACTAATCTATGTGGTAACATGTAACTAATTCGCTTAGTTGCTCGGTCGTGACGAGTATTTTATCATAAGCTTGGCAAGGATACACATATCCACCGCTAAAGCTAAGGAGTAACAAGTTTATAAAGGTAAATATGGGTTTTTGTATGGAAAGGCGTACGGTTGATCATTCTACAATCTTTTACCAGAAGTACCACTCCAACAAGGAAACTGAAGCACACATACACACTCGGAACGCTGGGATAGACATGTGTGTTCTATCACATCCCTATTCGAATTTAACCAATGGTTTAGGATGAAGAATGATATAGGGTAGGAACCTTCTAACTTTCACCAAAATTCGTAAACCAATGAGGCAGCTAAGACATGCATACATGGCCGTAACGACGGAATAGACATGCATGTCGAAACAAGTCCTCATTTCGCGTAAAACCAGCGGCACTAGTAATCAGGTGAGAGGGAAGTAAAGTGTGGTTAATAACAATCAAGAAACAAATAGGATTATTACTTAGATACAAGTTGCAAGATCACTTTTTTTCCTGAACGTTTAAACCACATGATAAAGGTGACACAAATATTTACAACGCTTGATAATCGTATCATACAACAACAACCTAAGTTGGCGTTCCCGTAAAGGTCAACTTCCCAATCTTCCTAAAACTTTACATACTCTACAAGGCAAGTGGCGATATCTTCCACTTTGTATAATACTCTACATCGTTGATTTTTTAGACATGTCAACGAATAATCGATCCTTCGTGTAATTCCTTTGGTAATTCCTTTGCGAAACGATTATCTTCAAACTTTCTTTCTCTTTTTGTATTTTTCGATTTTTTTTGCTAACTAAACTTCAAATCTCGGTGTAGTTTCACCATCTTCACGATCATAATAATTCCGGATAATTTCTTTGATAGTTCCTTCATCTTCGGATTCACCAATAATTGTGATGGTAGTAAAATCACATGAGCTTTGACTACTAATATACATTCCCATTTGCAATGCGCAAATTTCTAACCGCACCAAAGATAGAAAATGACACAAGACTAAGAAAATACAAACTTTACACTTTAAGCAACTAGCAACGGTAAATTAAACCTAATCTAACAGGGTAGGTTAAGGTGTAAGGGGCAACGAAATAAATAATTGGTGTAAATTCCTAAAGGATTGGCTCTACGGGTTGTTCTAGTGGATCATCACTCTAAAGATGAGAGTGGAAGGGTTTAAACTGGAGGTTAACTAACCGGTGTAGTTAGTTAATAAACAACATGTATAGGCGATTTGGTTGTAATCCTAAGATTTACCAATTTAAAAAAGTTACTCCAATTAAATCCATAATACTCATTATTGTGGTCTCGAATATATATACCAAGCCAAGTTCTAAAGTCTACAACATCACCGGCACACTCATATTTTGTGGAATTTGGGTAAACATTTGGAAACGAAAAGGTTAAATCCTCACAATATCTATCAAGGGTTATTGTGTGCGGGTTATGTAACATGTAATTTCACAAAAGTATGCTTGAAAATTTTTAAATTTGAGCATAATTTAAGCCTTTTATTGTGAAAATTTAGGACAAGTAAACATTCTAATTCCATCCCCCCACTTGAATTATACAACGTCCTTGTTGTATATGTAAAACATTAAATACGGGAATTTAAAAAGAATTAGAATGAGAAACTCCCCTGATATTTGCTCGGTAGATTCTCCAAGTTGCGTTTATGAGCAAGATCGTGTGTTGAACAACCGTCTTGAAGTTTCAAGACTCCAACACTTCAAGATTTCCAGATTTGTAAATTCTCCACCAATATTCGTCGATATTTCCTTCACGAGGTCCTGTGTAAAATATAGGAAAAACATGTGCATTCCTATCTTGGTATCTACAGTTAATTTAAACTCAACTAAAATAAACTAAATACTGGTCAGACTGTGGATACGGCGTATCAAGTAGATGAATATGACGTATTCACAGAACTGACAATAATGTTTTTAAAGTGCATACAAAATAAGACTGATAACGTCTAGACATTCAATACGCCGTATGGTATGGGGCGGATACGTCGTATTGAAGTCTGGGAAGACAAAACCGATAACAAAATTAAATAACATTTCGGGTTGTCTCCCGGGAAGCACTTTTGTTTACAGCAAAGTCTTTAAGTTTGACTTTTCTTCAGCTTCTCTTTACTTCAACTCATGCACGCTAATGTGCCCGCATGTGAGCCATTCTTCCATTGACGAACTTGGATAAAGTCGGGTCCTAGATTCAAAACTCCTTTGTAGAACCCCTTAAGTTTTTGGTATGCATGCGAGATTCCATATATCATATCATTCTCACTTACCTTCAGTAACGGTGGGATCTTGTTGCATTGTTCATTAGTGTGGTGTTTAAACTTTAGATGTGATCGCACCATTTGGTAAGTTACTTCATTATCACCATTGTAAAGGGTAATAATCCCTTCAAACCATTTTGTTTTAATCCCAACTTCTTTCAAGAATGGTTCGCCAAAAATAATATCGCCCTTTTCATTATCATGATTAGCATCCATATCCTTTAAAACTGCAAAGTCAGTCATAACAGAAAAAGTTCCAACAAAGATAGGCACATTCATTAAGGCTCCTACAACATTATTCCCTTTGTACACCATCTTATTTTTCATTATTGAATGATGAAATTTTCTTGACATTATGTTGACATACAATAATGGGAAAAAATTAGCGTTTGTAAATTCAAATCCTATCATGCATGAAAACTTTAAGTTGTGAGAACAATTTATATGGATCTTCTTATCATCATCACAATAACTAGGGTAATCATGAATTCCAGTATCAAGATCTTCATCCCTAGTTCTAAATTTCGCAATTACCTCACCTTCCTCATTGGTGGGCATTAAATCATCTCCTTGATTTCTTCTAAGCTCAAATGGTTCATTTAGATCATTTAACTCAATGTAATCTTCTGAGAAAGGGTTTAATGATCTATTTGACACCAAAGTCTCTCCCATAAGCCTAGCTTCTAAATCAAGCTCCATTCTTTCTCTCAAACTTAGCATATAGACCCTCTTAATTATACTACTAGTAGGTTTAACACTTTTCAAAATAATATTTTCTTCCCCAACCCTCAAAGTAATCTTTCTTTTGTAAACATCAATCTTAGCATGGGCGGTAGACAAAAATGGTCTTCCGAGGATCAAGGGTACTTTGACATCTTCGGGCATATCAAGAATTATAAAGTCTATTAGGAAAGTAAATTTACCAATTCCTACTAGTACATTTTTAGCTATTCCTTTTGGATATTTCACAGTCTTATCTGCCAATTACACTATCAACCTAGTGTGAGCTAATTCGCCTAATCCTAAGTTAAGGTAGGTCGAGAGAGGCATAACACTAACGCTAGCTCCTAAGTCAACAAGGGCGTTGTCAAAACAGAAATCATTAATAAAGCAAGGTAAAGTGAAACTTCCTAGGTCTTTCTCCTTTCGGGGTATGGCGTTGTTGATATGTGAAGCTCCATAAGCTTCAGTGAATTTTGGTCCATAATTCCTCTCTTCTTCACAATAATGATTATCCAAACGACTTGGAAAAGGAACCGTCATTTGTCTTTACTTGTATAACAATGTACTATTTTGTCCAGTGGATACGGCGTATTGGTTTGATCTAATACAGCGTATCGAGTTTGAATCAACTTCAATAATGGTTGAAATCTACTTGACTTGGTATCTCGGGTTTGTTTCAGTTGAGCTTGGTAGGCTTCCAAATCCTCTCTCCTATATTACCTTGCTCATTTGCCTAATTTGTATTTCTAAAGTTTTGATCAATGCTCCTTGGTTCCTTATGGCAGCATCTGTCGAAGCTAGGATTTCTTTGATCAAGTTAGAGTTTTCTTCGTGTCTTTTTGCTGATTCACTCATGAATTTGTTCAGGGTATCTTCCATAGATTGTCTTCGTTCTTGGAACGAAGGATTGACGTTGGTCCTTTGATAGTACCCTGGAGCAGTTGCTCTATATCCCCCACCTTGAAAAGGTCTACCAAATTGCGTGTAGTAAGCTTCTTCTAGGGCTTTCCCTTCTTCTTTTTATGGGCAATCCTTGGTGTAATGGGGTCCTTTGCATTGCTCACATCCAACCTGAGCAGCATAAACAAACTTTTTCATTGACTTTCTAATCTCTCTCCCTTCTATAGATGTTTAGCTTGTGCTTAGAATAGCCTGCAAGTCCCGTTAAAAGTCTCTAATACTTCTTCCACAAGATGTTCCATTTGTGCCATTGTTTGAGATATTCCAGCCAATTACTTGGATGGCTTTTTTAGCATCAGCAGTAGTCATTGATGGTACGGCACCTCTTGAGTCAAGAATTTGTCGAGTGGGAACATCTAATCCATTGTAGAACAAGACTACCTCATGCATCTCCGTTAAATAGTATTGAGGACACTTCATCAGTAGTTCCTTAAATCGCTCCCAAGCTTGGTAAAGGTTCTCGTCCGGCTCTTGTTGAAAGTTGTTAATTTCCTCCATCTTCTTTGCAAGTACGAGGAAGGTGGAGCAGTATTTTGCTTAGAAAACATAGCTTCAGATAATTCCCCAGTTGTAATTGAACCAATTGGATTGTTTTTAGCCCATCCGACTTGCGGCTACTGGTTAAGGGACTAATGGGTAAGGCTCTAAGCATCACTTGATCTACAGTAATATTAGGGATGTGGAATAGATCCACAATCTTAAGAACTTTTTCTATGTGTTCGTTCGCATCTTCTTGATCCGAACCACTAAATGTGTTGCTCCTTAGCTCCTTGAGAAATTGGCCTTTCAGTTCAAAACTATCTTTCTCCTTAATCTTTGGCCTAACAACTCCCGATCCATAGTTAGCTCGGGTCTTGCTCATGTATTGCTCCATAGTTTTCGCCATTGGTTCTTCTTCTTCTTCTTCTTCTGAGTATTCAAGTTCAGAAAATAAATTTAAACCAGGTGATCTTAATTCGTTAAGGCTTAGTGTATTCAAATGTCTTATTGATGATCAAAATTGTCATTCAGGATTCTCGTAAGGTGTAAATAGTTCGCTAGTAGAACTCCTTGTCATGCACTACCTGAAACAATGGATAAACAATCAATAGGATAGTCTCGGTACAAAGAAAACACAGTTATACGTAATCGAATGCGGAAAACTATTGTTACTGTTCCAAATGATCAATACGACACGTATTCAATTAGAAGTAATATATGACCATATAATCTTTTAGAATAATACTCCTGTATTGTGACAGAAGAGTTAGCGATACGCCGTATTCCGATGGGAAGTGGATACCCGTATTTGGTTATTGACCAGAACAATGTATTTAAGCAAACAATTAAATATTCACAAATAACTAATCTAAAAATTATACAAACAATTATACATAAATTTATAGAATTATACAGAATATACACTAATTTAAATTACACTACTCCTAAGTGTTAATTCTAAATCTAATGTTAAAAACCAAAATATCAAAATTAAAATCAAGATTAATTTTCACTCCCCGGCAACGGCGCCAAAAACTTGATGTGTCGTTGTGTGGTGTTTATGTTATGATTCAAATTTTACTATTTATATTTTGCCGACTAAACCAGAAACAACACTTTAAAAGGCAGTATACCCGGTCAAAATGTAGATTCGTTGGTAAGGTAGGGGTGCTACACCGTGCAGAGTAGTGGTAAACCTTTTCAATAATTATTCAATATCATTGGGTTATCTAATCTATGTAAGTTCTCTTCTATTCCTATTAAACCATATGTCGGATCTAATCCTAGTTCTAACAGGAAAAAGGGGGGTTTCAGACTGAGAGACTAGCACGGTTTGTTTGGTGAATAAAATAAATTAAAGGAACTGATACCCACGCAAGCTAATTAAAGAAGATAAAAGAGCGGTTGAGCCTAATATAAGAAAACTGTATTAACCATTATTAATCCGATTAGAACTTTGGTATGCTTATTTAGTGCAATGATTTCTTGTCTCAAGGAGGCATATCATTCTTATACTTAGGCGTTACATCATCCTAAGACTTAGACACATTAAACTGTCACAATTAAAGCATCCGCATAAGGCATCCTTATTTGCTGATTAAAATCTATCTTAGGGATTAAGGCAATGTCGATCTTGTTAAACCCTAGGTCATAGAGACTTTACCCACTTACTGCTTAATGGCAATCTATACACTAGTAGGTCACTTATCCAACTATCCCTTAGAATCAGAATGTTATTTGTTAAATTATCTTGGTTCACCTGCTAGTCAACACAATCAATAAACCAAAGGCAATTAACTAGTTAAGCCGAAGAGTATCTTAGACACAGACTTAGAGGGACAATACTTGTGATCCTATTACTCTAGATGTATAAATTACTATATGGTGAGCTATCCCGGACTCTAGATCTACTTGGTCGTGTCCTAATCTATGTTTGAATGGATAGTCGCATAACAAACATGTAGAACAATAAAAGAATTGATAAACATAAATAAAACAAGCATTTAATGATAAAATCCAATAAATTAAGATTAAACCGAATACTAGCTAAACATTGAAATCTTCATAAAATGGATAATACCCGAGTAAGGTATTAGCCTTCAAAAGCTCAAAAAAATACAAGAGAAATTATTTTAACCCAGGTAAACTAAACTGATTAACGAATAAGTAACCAAAAACAAACAGATTACTAAAGTATAAGGAATTACACGTGTCTCCTATGGAATGGATAGCTTTGCACCACCTCTTCTGCTCTTCTTTGCCTCTGAAAATTGACTTTTGTGGTTTAGGTATCCAGAATATGATTTAGCACATTTAAAACTCGTTTTTTGATTTTTCTATTATACTGGTCTAGAGTCGTCTCGATCACGGCTATATCCAAGGGATTGGATACGACGTATTGAGGTTTCTTGGAGTAGGAACCACGATTGATATCTTCCAGAATCTTCACATACTATATCTTCAATATGGCGTATAGACTTCTTCTGGATACGGCGTATTGAGCTTATTTCCTTCGTAGGAATCTTTGGTGAGTATGCAGGCATAATAGCCCAATCTTCTTAATGGATATGACGTATTTTGTAGTATTCCAGAATAGTAATCTTCAAAATGTCTTTCGTATTAAGCTCCGAAAATGCCGACCTTTTGCTTATTTCACCAATGACTCTCTCCATAATTACTGCAATTCTCAAATATAAACGATTAAGTAACAATTCTTTGCAATAACTATACAAAATGGGTAAAAAACATGGGATAAATGATGCTATAAAATGTACGTTATTTGATGTCATCAGGGATGCGACCGGATATGAGTACGGCTTATCATCCTCAGACGGATGGATAAAGTAAGCGTATAATTCAAACATTGAAGGATATGTTTTAAGAGTGTGAGTGATCGACTTAGGTGGCAGTTTGGTTATGGTCACACAACGTTAGCTGAATTATCTATATAATAATAGTTATTATTCGAGTTATACGATGTTCTCTCCGATTGAGAGCACTGTATGGAGGAAATATAGGTCGCCCGTTCTGTGGGCTGAAATTGGAGAAAGTAGGTTAATTGGACCAGACTTAGTGCAATAGATGACTGATAAGGTAGTCTTGATAAAGAAAAAGCTCAAAGCTGCGAGAGATTGTTAAAAGAGCTATGTTGATAATAGGCGCAAGCTACAAGTTGTTGAAGGTTGAGGATCAAGTGTTACTGAAAGTGTCTCCTTGGAAAGGTGTATTGCGTTTGGAAAGAAAGACATGTAAGCGTCAAGGTATGTTGGACCATTTGAGATCATTAAAAGGATCGGTCCTATAGCATGTTAATTAAGATTGTCTCAATAATTGAGTAGCCTAAGCCTAGTGGAACTTGAAGCGAGGTCATGAGGATTTCATAAAATCTAAGTATCCACTTGCTCGTTGAGCAAGCTATCGTTGGAAGTACTAAGTAAAGTTAGATACATAGGTCACAAGGCAGACTTTAGATGTCACCATTAAATGTTCTAAGGTGGTTTGAGTTAACGTTATCAATATTGACGTAAACCAAACAAAAGTAGTTACCCCCCCGAGCGCCTATTACTCAAAAAACATTAAGCTTTGTACAAACGAACACATAACTTAAGATCAAGACACTTCTTGTTTGATAGAGTTTGCGGGATTGAGTTATGGATCAAGATAGTTATAACACAACCTAAGGTTTTTGAACGAGTTTCCTTGTGGACTAAGGAGAGACTCATGTAGTTGGACGTGTCCTCATCGCGTTATAGCTGCTAGATCAGGTATTTATGTACCTCCGTCAGGGGTAGGGTAAGCAAAATTGTAAACAGTAGAAACGATAAAAATTATGAGACAAAATTTCCCTTAGTGAGGGATAAATAATGACAACCGTGGTTTAGCGAGGATTATTTAACATATACGTGTTAACGTTGCCTATTTTATGAGTTTAGTATTATGTGCTTAAGATGAATTGATGATATGTGTGTTATGATATACATGCTATTATAAGTGTTTGTGATGGTAGAAATGAATGATTTATTCATTTCATTTCGTATGTGATGGTGATTTTGGAAGTATAGTGATTCTCGTTATTTTATCGTCAAATTTCGAGTTGAGATTAATTAGTGAATTGAGATTTTATAATTTATTTATGAAGTAATAAGTAAGATAGATGAATTTAGAGAAAAATATTAATAATTAGTGTAAGTGTAGTTATTTTAAGTTAGTATTTATTTAATATTTAAGGTAAATAGAAATAATATAATAGATTTTGTATTTCTAAAGAAAAGAATATATAAGAGAATAAAAAGAGTAGGGGGAGAACGAAAATTTTATAGATAAAAACAATAAAAAAAATAATTCTAATACAAGAGGATCGTTGGTTGGAATCGCTTTATTAGAGATAAGAAAAAAAGAAACAAAATTTGATTACAATTAGAAGTCTTGACATTATAAATACAAAATCAATAAATCCCTAAAACACTTTTCTCTCCTCTCTTTGTTTTGTTCGGCCGATCCCCTCAAGAAGAAAAAAAAATATTTTTTAAATCAAGAACCAAGGTGGTGATCAAGTGGTATCGAATAATGTTTAGGTATGCATCACGCAGATATCGAATATACGGAATTGTTCGGGAATTATATTTTTAGAGTATGTGGGTGTGAAACGTTTAGGTATAGATTGAATGATGATCTTCAATGGATAAAATTATTTTTGGGGATGAACCTGTGCCTAAATTGAAGTTCAGAAAGTCTAGTTTCCAAAAAGTCCGTCCCCGAAAAGTTTTCAGGTTTGGGATTTAGTCCAAGATAATTTTTTACAAGATAAAGTTCGGGGTCATAGTTTTGGGTCTGATTACCGAGGAGTAAAACCCCTACTTAAAAGTGAATAGATGTTCTAGCCAAAAAGCAGAGTCATAGTCTTATGTGTCTATTAACTCGAAGCCAAAGCACAAGTCTTAATTCATTGTCTCATGTATTTTAGAAAAATCAAACCTAGTGGTGTGCGTGTCAGATCCGAATTGTGGAACATTGTGACGATTGAATTTTTATAAAATAGTTAGGCACAATTTTTTTTTTTTAAGAATCCACAGTAGGTTCATTAACCCATTAAAAGGTAGGGAATGAACAGAGTAAAAGAGCTATATTTTGATGATTTAGTATTATATTTGGAGGTCATGAAGTGACCTACAAAATTCTGCAAAAAACAAGAAAACTAGAATGTGAATTGATTAAAGGTCTTTAGAGTAAGAAGAGAAATATGGGAAGTATGGTACAAGGGTTGTATAATCATAATATAAAATTATGAAGTCATCAATTTGATTGTTAAATCGTCATTGGGCATTTAGCCTAAATCGCATGTAACATGGTTTTATATTTGTGTTTAAGTTACTGCAAAGAAATTTGTGAAGTAGTGTGTGCCATCAGGGTGAGTTTCATATCCCCCTGCCTTTTTACATTTATTTTTAAATTAGATGGGATATGATGCACTGTGTTATGAATGTTTTTAATTGCGGAATATGTGGTATAACTGATGCATGGGACATTATATGTGGTCTATAATATGATATTTGCCTAAAATGTTTATGTGTTTTTGGATACGGAGGGTAACGTTCCTACCCATTACTGTATGATTCCGATCAGAGGGTAAAGTTTCTACCCATTGCTGTGTGATTCTGATCGGAGGGTACCCATTACTGTGTGATTCCGATCGAAGTTTAAAGTTTCTACCCATTGCTGTGTGATTCCAATCAGAGGGTACCCATTACTATGTGATATTTTGGTGTGACTTGGATCGTGGGGCATGCTCTATCCTAATTGTGGTTGTTTGTACATATGCATGTTAGCCTATATAATAGCTAGCCTAACTGTCCTGCCATGTTCTGTTTTATTAATCACAGTAATTGATTGAAAGTTTGAATTGTGTGTCGTAAACCTATGACTGTAGGCCAGTACCTTTAGTGTTGAGATTTTAAAGGCATCATTCTCAGGTGAAGTCAACAAGAGGATCTTAAGAATAAGAGGTGTGCTTAGAGAACCATAGCTGCTTGCGATTTTAATCTCCTAGTTTATTTCATGCATGAATGAATATTGAATGTTGTTGATTTGAACTGCTTAGGTTTATTATGGATGTTTTGCATGTCTTGGTATTGACGTGAACCTCTTTTGCTTCAATATAAGATGCTAGTTATCTTTTATGTTCGTTGGGTATTTTCATGACACCTTGTGTCTATACCTTGGTTTCTTTTATGCATTGTAGTTCTCTATATAGACAAGGAGTTTTGTGGTCTATGTGGGGACACCATATAGTGATGTGATGATGATCCATTTCATCGTTTACGCCTCGCATTTCTGCCTGGGTTGACATGGGGATTGTGCATTAAGCTTTCAGTGGCGCGCGTGCGAGGAGACGATGGAGGAGAGACTAAAAGCGTAAAGATATGTCGTCAAATACACTAGGACGTCTATATAGAAGAAAACTGAAGAAGAAGCAAAGAAGAATTTATGAACCGAGGCTAAATGGCGGCGTCACTTGCCCTCTAAGGAGCGTACTTTAAAGCGAGTAAATACAATTTAATTATAAACATGTGAGTTGAAAATATTTCCTAAATCGGTGGCACTCACCTCTGTAACACTCGTGTTTTTAGGTCATTGTACTACATCATTTAATCACCAATAAATTAGTCTTGTACCGCGTTGTCTTTTTAAATCTAACGAATTAGTTTCTAAATCGCGTAAGCTAAAAATTGTCATTCAACGTAAACAGGCATCAAAAAATTAAAGGTTTACGTCAAGCAAGCAATATATTATTGGTTACGTAAAACGTTTACGTTTCATAATTAAATACATTTAGGCATACCCGGAAGAACCAATACCTATCTATACTCAACCAAATACCCACAATTATACCCAAAACTCAAAAATTACACAATTTCCTTATGTATACACACATATGGCCAGATAAGGGCTTATACATACACAAGAAGGATATATTTATAAACTTGCCTTCTACACTTACCAATGGTTTATAAAACCCAACAACAAACGTCCTAACAACTCCTCATGACATAATTTCAATCATGTAAGAGCCCACTCCCCCTCCCATGATTTTCTTACATAATGGTCATTCAAGCCTAACCATGGTCAAGTTAAAGTAACCTTAAGCTAGTTACCTATTGCTATAAAAGGAAAACTATTGCATATAAAATCTCATAACTCATTTCACTAGCAAATTTAACTCAAAATCCTCTCCTTTGTGATCCAAACCCACGGCCAAACACCAACACCACCAAATAATTAATAAAACTTTATTTACCACACATACAAGTATTCCTACAACATATCTAAGATATAACAAGAAGGTTTAAAGGTTTAGTTTAGAGTGTAAAAAGGTTAAGCAAGCAAAGATCAAGATTAGGGTTTCTTTAGATTTAGGGTTTTCTAAGTCTTGGATGCTTGGGTATAATATCTAAACTAGGGTTAAAGGATCATATTTTTACAGAATCATCAAATAAACTTCAATATAAAGGTCTCTAAAAACCTTAATCTTTACATTTGTGATTTTATGCATATAAGATTGTTTTGTAATAGTTTAATCACCCTCCTAGGAACTTGTTAACTTGTAAAATGGATTTTTAGACTTGATTATGATTTGGTATACTTTTACATATGTTATATGGATGTTAAAGTCATGTGGGAATAGAAGTATAAGTATTATACAAGTGTGGTTTATGTATAAAAAGTATATATACACTAGTTACTTAAAAAGTGTACTTATTAAAGATTATGAACAAACAAGTATTTAGTCTTGTGGATCTTGTGATTCTTGGACAAATAATGGACTTAAGGACTTAAAGTGATATGGGACATGTGATATAAGTGTTGTAGAAGACTTGTAACAAAGTTACTAAACTAAAAACTTATAAAAACAAGTTTTAATCACATTTTAACAAAAACCTCAAATGTTTCTGTTTTAATACGAAAAATAACAAATTTATTTTATATTTTTAGAAAATACTACATGTCATGAGGATTTCAACCATATAAAGAACTTAAAAATCCGATATATAACGAAGGAGATACGGAATTTGCAAGTTATACGATAATAAACGCGTTTATAAAAGAAATTTTATAAAAACTTATTACAAATAATTTTGATATAAAAGATTTGTATTTATTTCTCTCAGTAGGTACATAATTTTAGGATTCTATAACCATTAAGAATCGTAATTTTTATTTTTGAATCAATATAATTTAAGGAGTTTATGAATTATCGGCAAGTATACAATAATAACGTACTTTTAAAAAAAATAAAAATATAAAAAATTTAACTATACACATCCAGTAATTTTAATTTGGAAAAATGTTTTAAAAATTAAATATAACTCTAAATTACGAATATGTGCTTCGAAAGAACACAAAAATCGGAGCAAAAATCAGAGCTAAAATCGGAGCTGAAATCGTTACTGTTTCCCAGATGAACCCAAAATATAGAAAATGATAATACTTTGAAATAAATCATATCTAAAACGAAAGCGTGGACTTAAAGAACGTACAAAACGGGAAAGATTGCGCCGTTATGTTTACTAAAGAGATATTTATAAACGTTTAATTTATTAATAATGTATGTTTTATAACCAAATACAATTAGATAGGAGATGTAGCTATATAGAATTATATATGGTATTTTTTAATCAAATTTCTTAGTACTTAAACGACCCAATAAATATTAAAATAGGTGCATACGTGTCATTTAATCGGACCATTTTCTTGTTATACTTTTTGATAATCATTCACTCTAGGTGAGTTCAAAGCCCCAACATTTTACATTTATACTGATATTACAAGTTTTAAGGGTGAGAAACATAAGCATTGTTACAAATTGGACGCAAGTGTATATTTTTAACAAGATTATCGTGGTTTGCCTAAGTAGCGATAACCCATCTAAGCCCAATTATCATGAACTGTCAATTACTATAGTGAGCCGCGAATGTATAAATAGATCTATATTGGATTGGCAGTCCCCGCGTTCGTGGTGAGTAGTCGCTCATTTTCTAGTTATGCCCTACAATGTAACGAATACCATGATCAGACAAAGGAATTTGCGGTGTTGAGAACAAATCCATCATCGGGCAATGTTGGCAATTTATATTGCAATTCATACATGTCCAGCTACATGTCATGAGCTTAAGGAAACTTAATTACAATTTCATTAAGTTTGCATCTGTGCATGAACATCGGAAATCTTGCGGTCCTATCAATAATCCAGTTTACAAACCTATGTATTTTCACACCAACATTATTGTTGACAATTTATAAGCAATGTATTCCAGGGAGGTCAATAAGGCATGAGGTGCAAGGGATTATCAAAGTGGAATTATGTTTGAAATGTCATGCATTAAGGATATTGGTCGCATTACATATTGAAAATATTTGTTAAGGGCTAGAATCCTATTGTATTTTGAACAAGGTACACAAGCTTACGCTATCGGGCCTTTTGTAAAAACAATTTAACTAAATCTCATGAATCAAGGATTAAAAAAAACGAATTTAAAATGGTCGTTACTTATATAGATCTTTGTTGCTATTGATCTATGAAGTCCAGACGCCTCAAATCCCAGTATTCCGCTGCTACCCAATTTAGGGGGTGTTTACAGATTGGTATCATAGAGACCAAGGTTATAAAGAAACCAGTCAAATGTTATTGGCTGGACTATAACCGTTTTCAAACATTGCATCATACAAAAAAGGGTGTTTCAACTGGGACAGGAACATACACAGTTGTTGCATTAGTGTATCATTCTAGATGCATTCAAGATTGATATACGGTTTATAAGTATAAATTACAGTATATTGCGATACGAGTCTTATATTAAATATACTTATAATAGCTACTTTTGAATTTCAGATATTGTCATGAAGTGATTTGGAGATTCTACATTCAACATACAACATAGGAGTATCCAGTCCATTTCCAATGTTTGTCAGACATTGGATCACCGGGAGTCGATGGACCGCCCGTGATGCCAGAGGACCCATGTCTATGGCCCTGAGAAGCCAGAGCAGGCACCACCTTCCCCAGATTTTGTTGGATCCTGTTTATCTTAGAGTCCATCCACCTGAGGATGATGAATCTTCCATCCGCTGAGGAGTAGCCCACTAGGCCAGCATGCTGTCCTCACCCACACTGAGTCACCAGGTTATGTTTCTATGTCCGATCCCGATGAGGATCTGGAGGAGGACGATGAGGATCCGGAGGAGGATCCAGCTGATCACCCTACAGATAGAGATGATGATGAGGATGAAGAGGAGGAGGAGTCCTCCGGAGACAAGGCTGATGATAAGGAGGATGACGAGGATGAGGATAAGGAGGAGGAGCACCCAGCTCCGACCGAGTCTATCCCATCACCACCACTACCTGCATATCGCGTTACGGCTAGGATGTCCATCCGACCCCAGACGCCTGTACCGTTCCTCTCTAAGGAAGAGGCTGAGAGATTTCTTGACATACCTACTCCACTACCATCACCACTTACTCCATTATCATCACCACTACCACAGATACCTTCTCCACCACTCCTAGTATCACCACCACTACCTACTAGTCCTACTCATCCATTGGGCTACAGAACTGCTATGATCTGGCTGAGAGCTGAGGCACCATCTACTTCCTATTCACTGCCATTACTACCACCTATTATACTCTCCCATACCAGATCAGATGCACCACCATTAGGTACACCTCCATCAGGGACACCACCACTCCTACCCATACCAGTACCTACATCATCACCACCTTTAATGCTACCCTCTACAGACCATAGAATGGCCAGGCCCGAGGTTTCTTTACCACCTCAGAAGAGGATGTGTATTGCTCTTGTTGCTAGGTACGAGATATGAGAGAGTTCATCTGCCCCCACTGCTAGACCGACTAGAGGTTTTAGGGCAGATTACTGATTTGTTACCATTTTGGATAAGGGAGAATTAGGCGAGATCCAGATAGAAGATGGGATATAGGATTATATACAGTTGGGAAGAGATAGAGAGGGCTATGTAGGGGACACCAAGCAACTGGAGAACATTGTGGCAGAGCTTAAGTCAGAGGATTATAGAATTTGTCTTACTACTATCAGAACAGGACACAGATGCGATATATGGGAGAAACTAATGAGGCAACAATAATAGGCTAGAAGCGGTGTTGAGTGTTCGGCTCAACTACAAGGCAGAGAATAGCGCTCTCCATAAGCTTTACACTTCTTTACTTATAGAGAGATAGGCTAGAATTTCTCAAGAGGCCTGGAGACGGTCTATGGATGCTAGTCACACTGCACATCAGAGGTTATGTGCATTACTACTATAAGTGTTAGTTCAGCAGATGCAAAGATTGTAGCGTTAACGACCGAGCAACCGAACCACATGGCCTCGACAACCGACAGAATTGTGGAGGCGCTGAGATTGATAAGTACACTGCAGACACAGGTGACTGCACTGCAGAGACAGCAGGGACCCGCTAGAGGTCCAGCACAGCCCGATGTATCGGAGGAGGATGCCGTAAGTTCTATTTAGATTGATACAGAAAGTGTTTAGTGCTATTTTGTATATACCTAATAAGTCTTACGGTGGTAATAACTCCCGGCTAGTAAGGCTTTAGGTTGTTTATATTTCCTTTTGTAACCTAATGGTAGTGATCATTTTGTAACCGAATCAGGTCATGTATGTTTCCAGATTATATATGGAAAGGATGTATTATGTCATGTCTGTAATCGAATTTATTATGAATGAATGTCGATTTAGTTACACCATTGTTAATTTCAATTCAGTTGTGCATTTCACTGTGTGATGTGATCTCACTTTATTTGTTGTGTATATGTCATGTCATGGTTATGATTTTATGAAATCTAACGGGTATTATATTTTCTTGTGATTGAAGAAAATGGCACCAAAAAGAACCACCAGAGCCAACCCCGCCAATACCACTGCCACTACTTCTGTGACTAATGCCCAACTTAAGGCAATGATCAACCAAGGTGTTATTGATGCTTTGGCAGCACGTGATGCTGACAGAAACACGAATGGTGATGACAGCCATAATTCGAGAACGGGTGTTAGAAGGACAGAACGAGTTGCTAGAGAATGCACTTACCCAGACTTCATGAAGTGCCAACCTCTAAATTTCAAAGGCACGGAAGGAGTTGTCGAATTGATTCAATGGTTTGAGAAAATGGAAACTATGTTCAGTATAAGCAACTGCTTTGTGGAAAATCAAATCAAGTTTTCCACTTGTACTCTTCTTGCAGGTGCTCTAACGTGGTGGAAATCCCATGTTAGGACTGTTGGTCATGATGTTGCGTATGCAATGACTTGGACATAACTGAAAAAGAAGATGACCGACAAGTACTGCTCGAGGGGCGAGATTAAGAAGCTCAAGGATGAGTTGTGGAATTTGAAGGTGAAAGGTACCGATGTGATAGGTTACAACCAACGTTTTTAGGAACTGGCATTGCTGTGTGTTAGAATGTTTCCTGAAGAATCGGACAAGATTGAGAGATATGTCGGTGGTTTGCTCGACATGATCCACAGAAGTGTAGTAGCATTAAAGCCTAAGACAATGCAAGAGGCGATTAAAATAGAAATTGAACTGATGGATAAGAAAATCCGTACTTTTGCTGAACGTCAGACAAAGAACAAAAGAAAGCAAGATGATAACGAACAACAACAACAACAAAACAAGAGGCAGAACACTAGCCTGGCCTACACTGCAGGATCTGGTGAAAAGAAACCTTACGGAGGATCTAAACCTCTGTGTCCAAAATGCAACTATCACCACGATGGTCCATGTGCTCCCAAATGCCACAAGTGTAACAGAGTTGGCCATCTGGCCCGTGACTGTAGAAGTCCAACATATACTAATGCTAGTAACAATCATAGGGGCACTGGGGCAGGTCAAAAACCTACTTGCTATAAATGTGGAGCCCATGGACATTTCAAGAGGGATTGTCCAAAGCTAAAAAACAACAACCATGGTAACCAAGGTGGAAATGGCAATGCTCTAGCAAAGGTGTATGCGGTAGGCCGTGCAGGGACAAACCCAGAATCCAATGTCGTAACGGGTACGTTTGTAACACCCCTATTTTTACATATAGCAGTGGAAGCTAAACTGGGGTATTACTTCATAGTACAACAGTCATAATCATAGAAAACGATTCAAAAGAGATGTTTTTGAAAATTTAGTTATC